>CAUYSK010078097.1:0-81142 GCA_963575035.1 Avahi laniger | reverse complement strand
TTGTTAACAGTACACCGTATTTATCACCATATATCAGATACATGCTGAAAGACATAATATACGTAACAAAGAATATATAAGGAACTTGTACAAGTTAATAGGAAAAGCACAGCTGAGAAAAAATATGGATAATTTAAAGAGGTCTTTCATAAAATACAAAACATATATGGTTTGTAGAATACAAGGAGACAATCTGCTGCATTAGTGATGAGGAAAATTTAGTTCAAGACCATAATATGCTACTATTTCATACCCATTTGATTAGAAAAATTTAAAAAGTCTAATGATATTAGGTATTGGAAAGATACAAATTCATAGAATCTCTTACATATTACCCGTCAATGTGTAATTTGGTTCAACTTCTTAAGAAAATAGTTGCAATATTATATTAGAGAGTTGTACATTCAAATACCATAAAAAGTAGAAATTTTACTTTTACATGTAGAACCAAGGGAATCTTTTAAAAATGTTCACTAAACGTGTGTCCCGTATTATACACAACAGCATCTTTGAAACTAGCAAAAGCCTGGAAACAACCCAATGCTCATAGAGAGGATAACAGATGAATGAACTCATCTGTATTTAGATAATGGTTTTACAGTCCTAAAAATAAATGAGGTACAACAACATACACCAGTATAGATGAGCCATAACCATATGTTTAAATGAAAAAAAAATCAGTTGCAAAATATTACGTGCAACATATATCCCTGTTCTTTATAAAATTGAAAACAATTCATTGACAAATAAGTACTTGCTTGAAATGCCATATATAGATGGGAAAATAATGGAATTATACATAGAGAATTTTGGATAGTAACTTGAGATAGCGTTAGGTAAGAAAGATGCAAGTGGACCCCATACAGTTACTGTTAAGATCCTGCCTTGAGTTGTAGATTCATGGATGTTTCTGACATTATTTCAAATTAATTTAATTACTTAAAAAATTTTTAAAAAAGTAATCCATGGACCAAGGATAAATTTCATGACTAAGGATTATAAATAATACAATTGCACCTGAAGTCCATTAAAAAAATAAAAAGAAACAGAAGACCTGGTGAAATCTGAGTGCCTATTCTTAGAGTTAAAATGGAATATTGATCTTGAGGAGAAATCTTCTACCCTTTGAATGTTTTCTTCAATTAGGTCAAGCCCAGGTGTAAGAGGGAGACAGTCATATGGAGCTGAAGGGACTCTCCAGGATCTGGGGTGCTCGTGCTGTGGGTCGGATGCTGGTGAGACAAACAAGAACCAGGAAAACATAATGTGGAGCAGGGCCAGGCAGCAGCCTAATGTCTAGGGAGCTGACAGTCCCCTGGGCACTCATGGGAAAGGGGAGGTCAGGCAGAGACCAGGACCTTTTACTGGGTAAACAATCAGAATTTGAAGATTGAAAGGAAATAAAGAAGATAGTAGTACATGCCACAGAACAGTTCTCTGAGAGGACTGTAGTGCACTGGAGTAGATATTAAACTAGAAATTACAAGACTGGCTTCAGCTCTCTTCCTCTTAGGCTTTTTGAGAGTCATTTTCTCTGTGTAAGTCCCAGGGTTTCTTCCTAGGATGCCCTGCTCCGTTACAGAGGCTTTTGTGAAACTCAAGTGAGAAAACATGCGTGGACATGCTTTGGAAATTACAAAATCCCTAATAAAGGTGAGAACTTGTTATTTTGCTCACTAAAGATATTGGAGTTTGAGTAGCCAGAAGAAATGTCAGAATGCTCCCGACATTTTTAAGTACCCATTTAACTGTCTGCCTCCACAAATGGGCTATAAGTTCTTAGAAGATAAAGATACTAACACGTTCTCTATGTGTTCCTTGCTCCTAACTCATTAGCTGGTCTCATGTGGTCTGCTAATTATTGAAAAAATGATGAAATAATTGCAAATAATTCTAGTGCTGGTCTCTTTGAAACCCAACTACCCAGTGACAATGCTTTCATAACTAGATTCCTTCCAATGTCCCTCCACGTAGATGATACTCTAGCCTTTCTGAGGGAGAAATCTAATCATGCGAGTCTGCTTAAAATTTCTCTTGAGCTCACCAAAGTCTAAAAGAATAAAAACTCAAAAGTCTTAGCACTCTATTCAGCACTCATAACATATTCTGTCTTCTCCCTACCTTTCCCATCTCATCTTCCACAAAGGCATACAAATCCACCGAATTCTAGAAATGTGCCATGCTCTTCCCAAGCTTTGCAATATTCAATGTCATTCCTCCTGCCTAGGATTCTCTCTTACTATTCCTCTTTCTATCCACCAAGTAAACTTCAGTTTACCGTAACAGTGGAAGCTCACATACCTGCTTTCCCTCTCAGCCCCAGGCAGAGCTTCACAATTGTGTCCCTGTTGACATCTACCCCATTCCATGGAATGATCTGTGTGTGAGTGCTCTTCATGGCAAAGAACACATCATATTCATTTCTTGTCTCCAGCACCCACTACAGTGCTTAGAAACAGAGAACATGTTCAATATATGTTTAGTGCTAAAATAAAAGAAAGTCATCTTGCCTTTTTCAGTGGTAGCACAGGATTTATTCACAGGACAGCACCTGGAAAGGCGTTTCCTGTGGGTCTCTACACAATAACCTCATGGAGAAAAAGAAAAAGACAAGTAGTATGATATTATTGTGAGCTTCTCAAAGTTGCCCAGCCATCGAGAGCTTATTTCCTGTGTAACAATAATTCTATGGAATTGAATTGTATTTTATCAAATGATAACATGTCACAAGTGTAATACACGAAAACATGTGATTAATATGAAATCTTGAAAAATCATTCTAACATGTCAGAAAAACAAATGGATTAGTGAGTGTAATAATTTATAGTAGTAGGTGTGGCTCTGTATTAATTCAGGCAAAGCTTTATTTGAAGGGAAACTACCAGACTCTTTCCCTAAGTATTATCGTTAGTAAAGCCAGCATAGTCGAAACAGTTCGATTGTGTTGAATTTCAAGCTATGACATCTGCTTCCTTTGATTAATACTTCAGAAAATTTTATTATACTTATCTATAAATATGTGACCCTGAATATTATAAAGTCTTTATATCACTAGAAATAAAATTTTCCAAAAAATATAAATCTATCTTTCCCCTTTCTTATTTTTTCAGTTGTTTTTTTTTTTTAGTTTTTATAAATCTATATCTACTGTTAATGTCTGAATTGTGTCTCCCTCAAAATTCATGTTGAGGTTGTAACTCCCAATGTGACTATGTTTAAAGATGAGGCCCCTAAGAAGGTAATTAAGGTAAATGAGTTCATTAGAGGGGACCTAATTCAATAGGACTGGTGTTCTTATAAAAAGGGGAAGAGATACCAGAGCCCTTTCTCTCCCTGTGCACACAAGGAAATGTCAGGAAAAGAGACTTCAGCAGACATCAATACTAAAGCTATCCTGGTCTTGAACTCCCAGCCTCCAGAACTCTGAGAAAATAAATTTCTGTTGTTTAAGCCACCCAGTCTGTGGTATTCTGTTGTGGCAGCCTGAGTAGACTAGCATAGTTACATAAAATGAAATACATAGAGTTTAAATTTACATTGCAATATATTTTACCATATACATATGTTCTCTCCTCTCCCCAGTCAGGAGAGAGAACTTTTTGTGGCAATTCAGAAAGTGCTCCTTTGCCACCTCCCAAGGAAGTCTGATCTCAAACTGTCACTTAGAGGCAACTGCAATTCTGATTTCTACCTCTATAATTTAAGTTTTCCTTATAATAGAATTTTAAATAAATGAAATCTTACAATATGTACTGTTTTTGGTCTGAATTCATTATCTTAACATAATGTTTTTGAGATTCACCCATGTCATTCCATGCATCAGTAGTTCCTTTATATATATATATACATACACACACACATATATATGTATATTTATGTATACAGTCAGCCCTTCATATCCATGGGATTTGCATCCACAGAGTCAGCCAACCTCTGACTGAAAATATAGCTGATTCTTCCTGTACTGAACGTGAAGACTTTTTTTGCTTGTCATTATTCCCTAAACAATGCAATGTAACAATTTGCATTATATTGTGTATTATAAGTAATCTGAAGATGATTTAAAGCATACAGGAAGATGTGCATAGGTTATATGCAAATGCTATGCTATTTTGGGTAAAGGACTTGAGCATCTGCAGATTTTAGTATCCACATGGGGGAGGTCCTGGAACCAACAAATAGATATATTGCTGAGTGGCATTTTATTGTATAAATATACTATAATTTATTTATCTATTGTTCTGCTAATGGATACTGAAGTTGTTTTTCATTTTATTTTTCTATTAGGAATAAAGCTGCTCTGAAGATTCTTGTAAAAGTCTTATTATGGCATATGTTTTCATTTCTCTTGGGGAAATACCTAGGAAGGGAATACTTTGGCCATTGAACGGTTGCATAGTTAACAAGTTAAGAAACTACCAAATAGTGTAGCAAAGTGACTGTACTATTTTACACACTCAGAAAAATGTTCTGATTGCTCCACAACCTTACCAACATTTTGGAGTAGTGGTTTTAACTATTCCTATGGATGTGTAGAGTATCTTACTGTGGTTTAAATTTGCATTTCCCTGGTGACTAATGATGCTGAGCACTTTAAAAAAATTTAATGGGCTTATTGGCCTTTATATTTTATTCCTTTTATTTTTTTAATTGTAAGAATTCATTATTCTGGGAAAAAGTCCTAATATATCTATGCCAATGATATCTTTTAATTTTATTAAAAAGTCTTTTGATGAACTGAGGAATTTAATTCATTATTTTTATTGTTTTCTGGATCTGTTCTCTCCATAAAAGTCTTTGTTCACCCCTCAATAACAAAGATATCTTTCCTATGTTTTCTTCTAGAAATTTATAATTTTAGCATTTACATTTAAGTATTTGATTCATTCAAATTATCTCTTGTACATAGAGTAAACCAAGAGTTAATATTCATTTTTTCCCAAATAGATACCCTCTTTTATCTGCATAATTCATTTAAAATAATTAATTTTCTTCATTGAATTGATTTGTTTTTTTTGTTGAGAATTAATCAACTTGATAATTATAGGTATATTTGTGGAAACTATATCTGTTATATTAATCTACTTTGTTTACTTTTGTGCAAAGTTCACACTCTCTTGATTATTGAAATTTTATATTAAATTCAACTTTGTTCTTTTTCAGAATGAGTTTTGGCAATTCTAACTTTTGGCATAAAAATACGACTTACAAATCACTGTGGCAAAACCCTACTGTGATTTCATTCATGTTTTATAAAATCTATTGATCAATTTGAAAAGAACTGACATAGGAACAATATTGGCTATTAAAAAGTGTGAATATGGTATATTTCTCCATTTATTTAGATTTTTAAATTTATTTAAGCAACATTTTATAGTTTTTCTAAAAGTCGTGCAAGGTTTTTGCTTCGTTTATTTCTAAGTATTTTATTATTTTTATGCTATTGCAAAAGGTACACACACCATTTGTTTGTTTACTTGTTTATTTTCTTATTGCACTAGCCAGGAACCAGTACACTGGAGAAAACAAGTGCTATGAATGGATATCATTTTGATCAATTTCACCATTAAATAAGATATTAGCTAAGATTATTTATGGAGAGTATTTGTGAAGTTGAGGAAGTTCCCATTTATTCTAAGTTTACTTAGAATTTGTATTAAATTATATCTCTGCATTAATTGAAATGTTTAAGTGGGTTGTTTTCTTTATCTCTCAATATGGCGATGTATATTGATTTATTTTATAATGTTAAACCAATCTTGCATGCCTTGAATAAATTTGACTTGATTATGGTCTATTATCAGATATGGTTTTTCATATTTATTTTGTTAAGGATTTTGTTTCTATTCATTTGAGAGATCTGTCTTGAGTTCTTCTTTTTTAATTGTAATATCTTTGATTTTAATGTCACAATAATGCTGCCTCATAAAATCCCCTGGAAAGTGCTTTCTTCTTTATTTTCTGAAAGAATTTTTGAAGTACTTTAAATATTTGCTTGAGTATACCAATGAAGCATGTATACCTGGAGTTTCTTTTGTGAAAGATACTTCATTATAAATTAACTTTCTTTAATAGATATAGAAGTATTCAGATCTTCTATTTCCTCTTGAGACAGTTTTGGTAATATGTCTTCAAAGAATTTTTCTATTTCATTTAAATTGAAGAGTTTATTGGCATAAAAGATTTCATAATTATCCTTTAAAATCCTTTTACTATTGGTAGGATTCTTAGTGATGTTCTCGCCTTCATTCCTAATATTGACAATTTGTATTTTCTCTCTTTCCTTTCTTGATCATTCTGTCTAGAGGAGTATGAATCTCACTGGTCCTTTCAAATAATCACCTTTTGCTTTTTTCTCTCTCTATTTGCTCTTCTTGTTTATTTATTTCTGTTCTTATCTGCATTATTTACTTTCTTCTATTTAATATTCAGTTAATTTACCTTTCTTTTTCTAACTTCTTAATGTATAAGCTTAGATTATTAAATTTAAACTTGTCTTATTTTTTAAATGAATCATTTAAAGCTATAGATTTTTATCTAAACAGTGCTTTAGCTATATTCCAAAAATTTTGTCTTAATGTTATAAACAGTCATTGTATAATATTAGAAATTATTTGTATTTATTATTTTTAATTACATCATTTATTTTATTTTTAGTATTAATTTAATTCCAAATAATACTAAATATTAAAATTATTTCTTTAATCCAGGGCTATTTTAAAGATTTTTCATTTATTACTAAATATTTGGTTTTTTCAGGTATTTTTAATTGATTTCTCACACAATTTTTTATGGTTAGGCTGTATAATTTAATTAAAAATTATTAAAATATTTTATGGTCCATCATAAGGACTGTCTTGATAAATGTTTATGACACTTGAAAACAATATACATTCTGTGATCTCTGTTGCCAAGGCCTAAAACCAATTTCATGTATTTTTTCCAGTTTTTCATGTTATTGTTGTTTTTACAAGCAAAGTAAAAGTCCAATATCTACTATCCATCATAACCAAAATGGAAGTGCTTTCCTATTTGTGTTGAAATTGAATACTAAATCACAGACTTTTTCAGTGACTAACAAGTACCTCATAGTCTTTGGACTTTTATCCCAAGAAGAGATGTTTTTACATGCTGAGTTATCAGCTATATGAGTTGATATGAAGAAAAAAATTAGATTATGACCTGGCTCGAGAGGAAGTGGCCCTGAGGGAAAATGGGTCAGAGACAAAAGCCGTGTCCTACGCAGTGCTATTACCAGCTTGTCTGGGGAAAAATATCTATGATAGGAGAGAGACAGCTATGTAGAATTTCACAAGTAAAACAGAAAACAAAAATCTAAATGAACATTCACTGGTGAGTCAAATGCAAAGGTTAAGTGGAAGAGAACCTAGAAAATACCTAAAATCAAGAATATCAAAATAACCAAACAAGGTGCAATTGTATTAAGTTAGTAATTCTCGTAGTATGATCTGTAATTCACTTGTGTTGTAACTGAGTTCCTTATTACAAATAGACATCCTAATGTCCCACCTGTGCCTTAAGATAACAAAAAACACTGTTATTTGCCATCTGTCACAAAGTATATCAAGTGCTTCACATGAATTATCTCATTCTATATTTATAGAAATATTATAGAGTAGTCCTTATTAAAACCGCCACTTTTTACACATAAAGAAACTGAAGCTTAGGCAAGGACTTTGGTCTTCTCCACATTCATACAAGCAAGAAGTGGTGGAACAGGTGAATCTTATGCACACTAAAGTTTAGAACAGCGGGTTTAGTAATTCAGTGTGGTGGAGATGACCCCAAGATGATTAGAGGATGAGGAATACGGCGTGTGGGATAGAAGTACACAAAAGTTTTAGGCAGTGACAAAATTAAAATAATGTCTATTAGTACCTAGTCTGCTCTTCTTTGTTCATTCTTAGAAATATATGAAGTTCAGTACTTACCCTGTGGGAGAGACTTGGCTAGACAGCTTGTCAGAGCTTTAGGTCAGCTGAATAGGACATGGAAGATTCCCATCCTAGCAAGGAAAGAGAGTGCTTACTGTGGAATTGAGAAAGAGGCCTACATGGGAAAACTGGCAGACAGGCAGCAAACCTATAGGCTAGACTAGGCCCAGGAGGAACACATACCAGGTAAGTGTCATGCAAAACAATTTCAGGCCCCTCCTGCCAGTGGCATGAATAATAGTAATGTCCCTACTGTGATTAAGTTTGTCCTGACCACTGAGTAGGGATGAATATGCAAGAGAAAGGATCTCAAGGAAGCAGCTAAGCGGGCTGTCAGAAAGTTTTTATTTTTCCCTTTGGCTTACCGTAAAGAACTGTTTGTAGGGAGACCATACAATGCAGGGGTTAAGAGTATGAGTATATGAGTCAAATTCATGTAAGTTGCAAATATGGATTTGCCATTTAACGGCTCCATTATTTAGTATGTATTTACCCTTTCTGAGTCTTAGATTTTTGTCTATAAAATTAAAATAATTCTTATCAGGGTATTTTTAATAATTAAATTACATCTAAAGCACTGACAGTAGATAAATGTTCTACAAACATGCATTGCTTTGGAGACATCATACTTATACACGAGATAATCTAGTATCACTGTCTGTAATACAGTCCAAAGGAAGGCATCCAAGCAGTACATGGGAATTGGCCCAGGAAACTCAGGAAGAACCAACCAAATGCAAGAACAGTCAGAACTCAGAGGTCAGGCAAGATTTCTACCTAAAAGCAACTGTCACGTGTTTCTGAGATATCTGACTTACATATTCAGGCCAAGAACATATGACTGATATTTAAAAAAGCACATACCAGCTGAGTCAAGGAATCTTTTATCAGTGCAGGAGGGTGTGAGCCTGGTATGGAAGCAAAGGCTGGCCGAGACTAGGGTTCCTTAAATACATACTCCTGGGGCAGAAATTTCATCAAATAAATTTCGAACTGTGTTAGTTATCCATAACAGATTAAGCCAAAACTTACCAATTTGTGACAACAAATATTTATTATTTCACACCATTTCTGTGGGTCAAGAATCTAGGAGTGGCTTGGCTGGGGGGGTTTGGCTCAGGGTCTCCCATGAGATTGCAATCAAGCTATTGTCCGGAGCTGAGTTTTTCGCAGAACTCAGGTGCTCCCTGGCTGTTGGTTGGGGACCTCAATTCTTCCCCACATAGGCTTATTCTTAGCCTGCCTAAGGGCTTTTGTGATATGGCTGGCAATTAGCTTCCTCCAAAGTGAGTGATAGAGAAAGAGACAGAGTGATGTCACCCACTTTTTATGACCTATCCTCTGCTCCCCATACATCGCTTCTGCCTTGCTCCAATCATAGAAGTGAGTCACCAAGTTCAGCCTACACTCAATGGCCCAGGTTTATACAAAGGTATTGACTACGAAGGGTTGGGGGCCATTTGGGACCATCTTTGAGACTGGCAACCATAGGAACGGTGGTGTCAGCATTTGAAAGGACTTGCTATTTTTCCTTGGTAGGGATAGAAGTGGTTCTAAGAACTGGCACTACAGGAAGGCTCAGATATTGATGGAAGAAAGAGCTCTAGTTGTGTTTAGGGTCTGGCTATTTAGCTACTATACATCAATGCCTAGCACATGGGTATTCCAACCTGTGAATTATAGTTTAAGATAAATTCCTCTTGGAATTTTGTGTAAATCATATATTTTATGTTTTTAAGAACAAATATATTCATTGCTTAAAAAATAGAAAGGAAGTAAAACTTTTCTGCAATCACCTCACTAAGAAATAATAACTATTGATATTTAGATAAACAGTTCAGAAATTTCTAATACGTATCAACACATATAACTATATATTATGTAATTTTACTTAAATTTACAATAATATTGCACCTGTTTCTCAGCAATGGCTTTTTTTATTTGATAATCTGCTAGGAGCTATTTTCCATGTCAATAAATATAGCTCTATACCGTCGTTTTTAGTGGCTGCAGTGTTTTCTGTTTTGTGGATGCTCTATAATTACTCCTCCACTCACTAGTTATTCTCTGTTAAGGTTCTTTCATATTTGTGTTTTTAGAGGAATTAAATATGCAGCTGTGGGGAAGCCCAGCTTAACCCAAACCCAAAATACAGAGCATGTATTATCCTTTTTTAATTTCCTTTCCCATGTCTTTTTATATTTTAGTGAAAAGTCAATGTTTTTCAATTATTTGTGAAAGATTTTAAATGTTTTTAAGGATTTCAGGAGGCCAGAAGATACAGAGAAATGTGTGATTCAGGAGGGCTTTCTCACTTTCTGGGTAAAGTTAACTTTATTAATTTTATGAGAAGAAACCCAGCTCAGAGTCTCCCTATTCTACCGCCTTAGCATGATACATTGAAGATGCAGAGAGACATTAAACAGTCATTGGTGAGATTATCCCCAAAGAGACAGTCTTAGTTTAAAAATGCACTAAGTGAGTACTAAGCACTGACTCCTGGCTGCACCTCTATTCCCCCATGCTGAATCAATTCTCCCCATGAAAGTATAAGAGAATTACCCTTAGATCACATAACTAGGTGACCACATCATTTATCACTCAAATGGGACACTTTAGAGAGTGAAAAAAAGATGTTATTAATAATTACATGGGACAACTGGCATAAAACAGAACTGCTCCACGCAAACTGGGACATATGGTCAACCCAAATATATCATTTGAGAAAACGAAGATACAGATTGCTAAAGTGACATGTCAGTATCCACAGCTAGTAAATTAGCTAAAAATCAAAATTAAACCTCTCGTGTTCCAGACCCATTGTTTGTTTATTTATTTATTTGTGGATGTCCAGGTCTGAATTTCTTTGCAGGTTTGTTCTCTTGTTGGTGCCACTTTTTCCTCCTAGGTGCAATTTCATGGATACTATTTTTTCTTTGTTGGAATTGCTTACTTGTATATATATATCTATAATGTTCGTGCATTTACTCTTCCTCAGATTCAACAAACAACTATTAAATACTTTTTGTGTACTGGATGCCTTCCTGTGTATCTTCTTACTCATTTTTCTTGCAACTTCGAAAAACGCACAGGGGTAGTTCATAGGTTCACCACTAGAGAGAGTGCTGGCCAAGATTTTGTGTCTACAGCCTGCAAGTTCGGTGCTTTATGAGAAAGGAATCAGAGTGGGAATGTTCCCTTATGGCTCCAGGAGAATAAAATATTTTTGTATACACCCATAAATCCCTTCTCCCTACCTAGCTCTGATTTTTATAGTTTTTTTTTTTTAAGTTCATGGCTGAATTCTTACGTTTATCAGAAATTTTTACTGCTCCATCTGTGGCTTTTCTCCAAGAGCCCCCTACTCTTTCTTCCTTTTCCCGTAACTGCCTATGTTTACTTCTATCATTGATCTCATCATTTTATAACGTAATTATCTATTAATCTTTCTGAGGTTTCAACTTGTCAGTTATGATCTTTTGAAGAACAAGATCTAACTTATAAATTTCTCCCCTTCCAGCACAAAGGTTATAGTTGGTTAATGTTAAATGAATCTATGAAAGAATGAGTCAATACATGGATAAAATGAATGGTGCAACAGGAAATCAATATTTTAGGATGACGGTCTTAGGATGGGATACTTCTGATTAGTACCTTAAAACTGAATTTTAAAATTTCAAAAAAGAGAGTGTAGTCAGAGAAAATAAAGCAAATGGCTGACTTATTAAACTTATCTCCCACTTTCAGTTAAAAGAAAAGGAAGAATACCATCAGTAAAATGGCCTGCTACTCATCCCCTCCACAATGCAGGATAGAAACAATGAATAAAGAGTGATATTTTGACTATAGTGGCTGAGAAAGTACACAGAAGAGCACCAGGGAAGTGGAAAGATCCCTATGAAATGAGGAAGCCCAGGATAGCAACATAGAGAGGGGAACAAGACATCCTATCTCTGCCTCAATGTCTCCCCTTCAAGATTGCCTGGGAGTCAGGGGGAACTTTTTCTTATGGGGAAAAGGTAAATTGGAGACCCCCACCAGTCTCTCTATTGTCCCCACAGATACCAACACTCCTTGCTACAGGAGAATCCTCCAGTCCTCTCAGGGATTAGGAGACTACCCGTGTTGAGTTCCCTGACCCCTACAACTTAAACTTCTATGGCAGGATGGCATCTTGAAGAGGACCATCTGCTGAATGTGTCCTGCTTTGGGACCAGGAGCTACTGATTCTGTCCCTGAATCTGTACCATCATTCTACCACGTTTACATGGGTGCCTGCAACAGGACAACCTCAGCTGCCCACAACATAGGCCCAAGAGAATGATTGAAATCTTGGCATCTGAACACACACAGCATGCCCTGCTCTCAGGAAACAAATGAACCTGAATATCAGGGAAGCTGTTCAACAGTCAGCCATCTCACCATACCTGCCCCACCTCCCTGGAGAGACCACTGACAGACAGACAGCCTACCATGCACATGCACACCTAGCCTTACTGTCATTCCAGTGGTAGCCTTACCATCATCCCAATGGTGTCCCACTCTGCTGACAGCCCATCAGGCAGCCTGTTGGCCTTCTGTGACAATAAACACCAAGAAAACCAACCAGTCTGGAACCCCCATGACTAGCAAAACCATGCCGCTGCTTTCAAAAGCTTCTGAAGCCTAGAAAACTGAGGGAATTGCAGACATTGCTAATAAGGATTATAGCTGAAGAAATCTTATGGAGACCACAGTACTAAGCCCACCTAAAATTTAAGCCAATGCACCATACCCAGCTGACCTTCTAGGACTTACCTACAAAAGCTACTCCAGAAAGTGAGAAAAAGTAACTCTTCCACTAGGTGCACAGATATCAATGTAGAGATGAGATACAAAAAATATGAAAAGTGAGGAAAAATGACATCTCCAAAGGAATACAGTAAGTCTCCAGTGGCAGACCCCTCCAAAAAAAAGATATTTACAAAATTTCTCAAAAGGAATTAAAAAAATAATCTTATAGAAACTAAGTGAGATATAAGAGAATAAAGACCAAAAAAAACCCAATAAAATTGGGGAAACAATTCAGGATTTGAATGAAAAATTTAACAAAGAGATAGATATTATTTTTTAATAAAAGACTTAAACAGAAATCTTGGAGCTAAAGAATTTAATAAATGAAATAAAAAATATAACTTAGAGCTTTAATGATAGATTAAATCAAACAAAAGAACAAAGAATTCTGAACTTGGAGGCAGGTCTTTTGAAATAATCCAGTCAGAGGGTAAAAAAGAAATAGAAATAAAAGAGACTAAAAAAGTCTGTGGGACTTATGGAACATTATCAAGTGAATATTCACATTATAGGATTTTCAGAGGGAGAAGTAAGGGATAAAAGAATAGAAAATCTATTTAATGTAATAATAGGTGAAAACTGCCCAAGTCTTGGGAGAGATATGGACAACTAGTCCCGGTAACTCCATGATACCCAAACAGATAAAACCCAAAAACTTCTTGAAGCCTGCACATGAATGTTTATTGTAGCCCAATTCACAATTGCAAAGATGTGAAATCAACCTAAGTACCCATCAATTCATGAACAAAATGTTATATATGAGATACACACACACACACACACATACACATATATATAAATATATATCAATCATAGAATACTACTAATCCATAAAGAGGAATAAATTAATGTCTTTTGCAGCAATTTGGATGGAGCTAGAGACCATTATCCTTAATGAAGTATCTCAGGTATTGAAAAACAAACACCACATGTACTCTCTAATAATTTTGAACTAATTGATTGGCACACATGGGCACAGAGAGAAGTAAAATTCATTGGAAATCAAGAAGGAGGTAGGGGGAAGATGGGGAGGAGTGAAAAATCTACCTAACTGGTACAATGAACACTATTCGCATGATGGGCACGCAAATATTCCTGACTTAAGCATTATAAATGCTATCCGTGTAACAAAAACATTTGTACCTCTTAATATTTCATACTAATATTTTTAAATAAAAAAGAAAAAAATGTCAAAAGTCAAAGAGAGAATTCTAAAAGCTGCAAGAGAAAAGCATCAAGTCACGCATAAGGAAATCCCCATAGACTATCAGCAGACTTCTCAACAGAAATTATACAACAGAAATTATACAAGCTAAGAGAGAATGGAATAATGTATTAGAAGTGCCAGGGGAAGTGAAAAAAAGAAACACACAAACAATAAACCTGTCAGCCAAGAATATTATATTCAGCCAAGCTATCCTTCAGAAATGAAAGAGAAATAAAGATCTTCTCAGATACGCACAATCTGACAGAATTCATCACCACTAGACTGGCCTTACAAGAAAAACTTAAGGGAGTTCTACAGTTGGGGGAAAAAAAGAATGATGTGTACTCTCATGAAAACATGTGAAAGTATAAAATTCACTAGGAAAAATAAATGCACAAATCAAACTGAGAATACTTCGGTGCTATAATGATGCTACATAAATCTTTCAGTCCTCTCATATGAAGGCTTAAAGTCACAATGGTCAAAAACAACAACAGCAACTGTTAGTGACTAAGGAATATGCATTAGATACAGATGTAAATTAAGACAACAAAAATATAAATTCTGGGGGAGAATAAAAATTCTGAAGTATTTTTATGGAACCAAAGCTAAGTTGTTATAGGCTTAAGATAGTCTATTATAACTACAGGACTATTTATGTTAGTCCCATGATAAGTAACAATAATAGAAGAAATGACAACACATGCACAAATGAGGAGGAAGCAAAGCTTAGCACAAAGAATACCACAGAGGTAAGCAATAAGAGAGTAAAAAAGAAACAAAAACTCTACAAACAACCAGTAAACAATCAACAAAATGACAGAAATATTTCTTTATCTATCAATAATAAACTTAAATATAAATGGTAAAATTATCCAATTAAAAGAGATAGAGTGGATAAATGCATTACAAATAACAAGATCCTATTATATGCTACCTACAACAGACTTACCTCAACATTAAAGACAAATATAGACTGAAGTGAAGAGATGGAAAAAAAAAATACTACATGCAAACAGAAGCCAAAAGCAAGCAGGAGTGGCCATACTTATATCAGATAAAATAAACATTAAGTCAAAAACATATAAAGGGACAAAGAAAGTCATTAAATAATGCTAAAAGAATCAACTGAACAAGAGAATATAACAATTGTAAATATATATTCACCCATCATTGGAGCACCCAGACATATAAAGCAAATATTATTAGATCTAAAGGGAGAAATAAACCATAATATAGTAATAGTAGGGGGCTTCAACACCCCACTTTCTGCAATAGACAGATCATCTACACAGAAAATAAACAAAGAAACATCTGACTTAAACTGCACCATACACCAAACAGTCCTAACAGATATTTATAGAACATTTCATCAAACAGATGCAGAATACATATTTTTTTAACTACACATAGAACATTCTTTAGGATAGATTGTATGCCAAATCATAAAACCAATCTTAACAAATTTAATTAGTTAGAGATTACATAAAGTGTCTTTTCTGACCACGATGGTTTAAAACTAGAAATTAACAAGAAGATAGACTTTGGAACCTTTACAAATACATGGAAATTAAACAACATGCTCCTAAATAACCAATCGATCAGTGAAAAAATTAAAGCAGAAATTTAAAAAATTTCTTGAGATAAGTGAGAATGGAAAGAAATCATTCCACAACCTATAAGCCAAAGCAAAAGTAATTCAAAGAAGAAAGTTTATAGCAATAAACACCTACACCAGAAAAGAAGAAATATTCTTAATAAACAATCTAACAATGCAACACAAGTAGCTGGAAAAACAAGAACAAACTAAACCTAAAATGACTAGAAGGAAGGAAATAATAAAGCTCAGAGCAGAAATTTAAAAAATAGAAATTACAAGAAATTCAGAAGATCAATTAAATAAAAAGTCAGTTTTTTGAAAAAATAAACCAAAGAGTCAAACCATTAGCCAGAATAACAACAAAAAAAGAAGATTCAAGTAAATAAAATCAGAAATGAGAAAGAAGACATTATGACTTATACCACAGAAATACAAAGGATTATGAGACTAGTATGTATAACTATGTACCAACAAATCTGATATCAGAAAAGACGTGAATAAATTCCTTACCAAATAAAATCTACTAAGATTAAATTATAAAGAAATAAAAAATCTGAATAGGCTAATAACAAATGAGAAAATTGAATAAAGAGTAAAAACTCTTTCATCAAAGCATAAGACCTGAAGGCTTCACTGCTGATTTCTACCAAACATTTAAAGAACTAATGCCAATTCTTCTCAAACTATTCCAGAAAACTGAAAAAAAGGAAAAGAATAGAATACTTTTATCTTCATTTTATAAGGTCAGCATTATGCTTCCTCCAAAACTTAACAAGGACACAAAAAATGGAAACTGTAGGCCTATATCCTTGATATATAGATGCAAATTCTTAAAAAGATACTAGCAAACCAAATTCCACAGCACATTAAAAAGTTCATTCACTATGATCAAGTAGGATTCATCCCAGTGATGCAAGGATGGGTCACTATATGCAAATCACAAAATGGAATACACCTAACATTAACAGAAAGAAAGATGAAACGATCATGATCATTTCACTAGATGCACAAAAGGGATTTGACAAAATTCAACATTTCTTCATGATAAAAACTTACAAAAATTGCATATAGATGGTGTGTTTCTCAACACAATAAAGACCATATACGACACACTCACAGCTACCATCGTACTGAACAGGGGAAAGTTGAAAGCTTTTCCTGTAAGATGGGGAACAAGACAAGGATGTCTACTTTTACCCCTTATATTAAACAAAGTACTGAAAGTGCTAGCCAGAGCAATTAGGCAAGAGAAAGGGAAAGTGACATCCAAACTGAAAAGGAGGAAGTCAAATTTTCCATGTTAGCAGATGACATGATTTTATATATAGAAAAACTTAAAGACCCCGCCTAAAAACTCTCAGAACTAATACACAAATTCAGCAAAGTTGCACAATATAGAATCAACATACAAAAATCAGTAGTGTTTCTCTATGCTAATAGTGAATTAAGAGGAAAAAAATCAAGCAGACAATTCCATTTACAATGCTACAAAAATTAAGACACCTAGGAATAAACTTGACCAAGGAGGTAAAAGATCTCCATGCTGAAAACTATGAAACATTGATGATTGAAATTGAGGAGGACACAAATAAATGGGAAGTCATGCTGTGTTCATGGATTGAAAGAATCAATATTGCTAAAATGATCTTATTACCCAAAATTATCTATAGATTTAATGCAATTCCTATCAAAATATCAAGGTCATTTTTCACAGAAATAGGAAAAACAATCCTAAATTAATTTGAAAACACAAAAGATCCCAAATAGACAAAACAATCTTGAACAAAAAGAACAAAGCTGGAAGCATCATACTACTTGACTTCAAAATATAGTACTAAGTTATAGTAACCAAAACAACATGATACAGGCATAAAGGCAGACACATAGAACAATGGAATAAAATAGAAAGCCAGGAAACAAATTCATGCATCTACAGCCAATTGATTTTTGCCAAGAACACACATAAACGAAAAGACAGTTTTTTCAATAAATGGTGCTGGGAATATTGGATATCCATATGAAGAAGAATGAAACTAGACCCCTACCTCTCATCATATACACACATCAATCAAAATGAATTCAGAAATTAAAAGGTAAAACTTGAAATTTTAAAATGCTAAGAAAAAAACATAGGGGAAAAACTTCACAACATTGTATTGGGCAAGAACTTTCAAAATTAGACCTGAAAAGCATAGCTAATAAAAACAAAATTAGATAAATGGAATTACATCAAATAAGAAAGCGTTTACACAGCGAAGGACACAATTAACAGAGGGAAGTGAGACTACAGAATGGAAAAAGAAATATTCACAAACTATACATCTAACAAGGGGTTAATATCCAGAATATAAAAGGAACTTGAACAACTCAACAGCAAAAAAAAAAACAAACAAATAAACAAACAAAACCTGCTTTAAAAATGGGGAAAAGACCTTAATAGACATTTTTCAAAAGAAGACATACAAATGGCCAACAGGTATATGAAAAAATGCTCAACATCTCATTATCAGAGCAACACAAATCAAATATACAATATGATACCACCTCATTCTAGTAAGAAGGGTTATTATAAAAAAAAAAAACAAAAGAAAACAAGTGTTGGAAAGGATGTGGAGAAAAGGGTAAATTTACACACTTTTGGTAGGATTGTAACCTTTTATGGCCATTATGGAAAACATTACGGAGGTTCTTCAAAAAGTTAAAAATAGAACTACTACATGATCTGACTATCCCACTACTTGGTGTATATCCACAATGAACTCAGTATGTTGAATAAATGTCTGCATCCCCCATGTTTATCACAGCACTATATATAGGATACAAGATATGGAATCAACACGAGTGTCCAACAATGGATGGATGGACAAAGAAAAAGTGGTATATACACAATGGAACACTACTCAACCATAAAAAATGAAGTTGTTATTTGTGACACTATGGGTCAACCTGGAAGACATCATGTGAGTGAAGTAAGCCAGACACAGAAAGACAATTGTCTCATGATCTCGCTCAAAGGTGGAATCTAAAAATAAAAGTTGACATCACAGAAGCAGAAAGTAGACAGTGGTTACCAGAGACTGAGAAGGTGAAGGGGGAAGGCGGAGGGGGAGAGGTTTGTCGATGGGGTACAAAGCTACAGTTACATAGGAGGAATAATTTCTGATGTTCTGTTGCACAATAGGATGACTGTGGTTAAGAGTAAGGTATTGTATATTACAAATAGCTAGAAGAGAGGCTTTTGAATGTTCTTTCCACAAAGAAATTATAAATTCATGAGGCGATAGACATGTTAATGCTAACTATCCTGACTGAGTCATTATACAACATATATGGTATGTGCAATTAAAATGTGCTTATTAAAAAAGAAAGAAAAAGAGATTATACTATGTTTCTTAAAAAAGGAAATTATCAGTGTGTGCCAGAAAACAGACTAGGAACATATCACATTTTGTGTATTAATGATAAGTAAACATAGGCATGAGTCTCACTTATGTTTATACTATATTACTCACACATCTGAAGGAGGTAGAGAAAATATAAAGAATGAAGGGGCCCAACTTAACCTCTGAGGTTCTTATTTATATTTTTTAAAGATTAGATGTGAGATTTCTCTCTCTCTCTCTCTCTCTTTTGAATTTTAAGACACTGTGAGGATCTTGAAGAATCTTCATTTTATCATCCAGGATAGTTAACACTCCTTGCTGTATGATATCTACTACTGTCTCTATACCTGTAATCATATCATTGTTTAATTAAAATGTTTAATACTACAGGGTTAAAGACAAGACCTTCAGATGCTTTGCTATGGACCTCTGTCAGTTTTAATATTGATTCATTAATTCTTTCCTTATGATTTATGCAATCCCCATGAATTCAATTATTATACTGCCTTTGAATATGCATTTCTATATTTTAAACATGATGGAACCATGAGATTCTTTGCCAAATGCCTTCTTAAATCCAGGTTAAAAAAATATATATCTATTTGGATCTAAAAAAACTTGTTAAAAATTATAGTAAATTCCATTTGTTCTGAGTGATTCTTCATGAACCAGTGTTGGTTTTTATTGGGTCCTGCTTTTTATCTAAGTATTAATTCATTTAATTATTCAATAAATCTTTATTTCTAATAATTTTTGTGTGATAAGCATTGTGCTAAATACTTGTGTGAAATCACTAGCTGTTAATAGTTTGTGTCTAACCTTAGGCTCCTTTTCAAATATTAAATAATATTTGCTTCCTTCCGGTCTTCAGGAATCTAGTTTGTTTCTCCAGAATTCTTAGCCAATCACTGACAATGTTTCTCTGATATCAACTTTCAGATTTTTTAAAAACCAATATCAAATATGCAATTTGTCTGTCACAGGATAGACACCTGAACTGAAGATCATCTAAAGCAAAGCTCTGTTTTTTAATTTCTTGCCGAAGTTTCCTTTCCTTGGGACCTTTTTCCTTCCACTTTCTCCATTGAGGATTATCTACCAGGTTTTTAAGCCTTTCTATGACCCAGTTAGATTCATTCTATAGCATGTCCTCACCTCTGTGTTCTGGGTCGTGTCTTTTACTTTGTAACCCATGCTCCACATTTCGGTATTTTTGGAAATGAAAAAAGAGAAGAAAATCTTAGCCCTTTTGGAATCGCCTCACCTCTATACTCCTGTCAGTGACATCTCATTCCTTTCTCTGACTTTTATGGGAAGAGTCACTTTTGCCCTTTATGTTATACAGGCATAATATTTCCAACACCCATAGATATTGCCGTTTCTGTATTTCAACCCTTATGCCTTACTCTCAGTTACGTCATCTTAGCTATCCCTGGCATCTTGTTATTTTGTATGTACTGTGCTATGCATTAATGATCCTGCTGGTGTACCTCTAGCATTAAAAAAATATTTAGAGGTGAGATTATGTATAAGAATCTTCACAATTAATGGGTGATTCAATCTTAAATGTGCCCAAATTATGACCAGAAATCATATGTGGTTTTATAATGCCAAACTCCATGATTTGGAGAGGTTTTGTGGATGATTTTTGTCGATATTCCTTAGTAAAATTGTCTATTTTGCTCTCAAATTCTGCCTTTGGTTATATGACAATGACTTATTTTTTACAAAAATAATTTTCAAAATTGCTATGCAAGAATGCTTGGAGCCACATGTTCTATATTGAATATTGCTTGAGTGCCTACATTGTAAAAAGCTGTGTCTTTTCCCAGAAAACTGTGAAAAGATAGTTTTCTATAAAAAAAAAAGGAAATAAAAACAATAATTAAGAAATAAAACAAAGCCAAGAATGAGGGCACATCTCAAAGCCCTAAGGTTATTTAGTTTTGTGTTATTTTCTTTCCTTTTAAGTTTTCCTTTTCATACTTCCTCCTAGGAGCCTTGTCTCCCCAGGAAAAAAAGTCCTCATTGTTGTAAGATCACTAAAAGATTTACAGAAGAAATGGGCTCTTTTGTTTTTACTCTTCATTTATCTTCTTTCCCTGTGCCAAAACAAATATATTCACATTCTGAAATCAACAGCATTAGTCAACCGTGCTTTGGTTTCTTTGAACATTTTGGAGGATATGATGATGAAACTGAAAGTCAAAGCTATCTTTGTTCATCCCACTTGGAATACTTCAGAAATTATGTTGCTGGAATTAATGCATGCCAGTTAGTCTCTTTTGGCTCATTGGCTTTGTACCAATTTCATCACGAGTTTTATTTGTTAAATTGTGCACATACTACATGACTTTCATATGAAAAACTTCTCCTAACTTGTTTCACGTTTATTTAGAGCTTCAGCTTGAAATATTGCATTCTGAGCCTCACAATACTCCTGTGATGAGGCAGGAATGGTATTAGGATTTGCAATTTACAGATAACGAAATTGACATTTAATTGGGATTAGAGGTTTACTCAGGATGATGAGTCACCTAGCAAAACCAGGACTTGAACTCTGGTTTTAGCATTGTATATTCAGTGATCTTTCTACAATATCTCTTTAGCACAAAATCCAGTGTTAAATAAGGAATACTGTTAATGGCCATGCCTTAACCTACAATGTCTTTTCTGACCCTCCTTCTTCCTAAAGCCACCACTTCATTTTCATCCTTCCCTTTATGCACATATTTACAAAAGTGTTTTTCAGGGAGAAATAATGCTGAGGAAAAAATAGCAGTGGAAGCAACAAAGTTTTTGAAACTCCTAGAATCCAACTCACTCTATACCAAATAAAACGGAGGAAAACGTGAATATTGCTTGAGTGCCTACATTGTAAAAAGCTATGTCTTTTCGTAGAAAACTGTGAAAAGACAGTTTTCTATGAAAAAAATAGAAATAAAAACAATAATTAAGAAATAAAACAGAGCCAAGAATGAGGGCACATCTCAGACCTCTCAGACCCAAAGAGAAGAACTAGGATTCCAAAACCAAAAACAATAGCAATGTATACAGTAAAACTAGGTGATCAAGTATCCCAATACAACCCCAAAATTTAAGCTTGTGGGAACAAACCACCAACAGCTGAGAGATGTATGTGACAGCAGCATCTGTGTGGTAGTAAGTAGAAGGGAGAAAAATCGGGCCTCCGTAAGTTCCAAAACAGAAGAGATGCAAAATTGCCACAGGTATTGTCAAGTTTGCATTTAATAGGAAGAAGACATTGAGAGGGATGTTTTCACAATGGAGTTTTTTTTTTGTTTGTTTGTTTTTTTATGGAGTGCTCCTAGGATCAACACCTGTAGAAGGGAGCAAACAGAAGTACTACTGGGCGGAGTAAGTTGAGTTGTGAAACTGTTCTAAAGATGGATTCAGCAAATCTGGGGAGCTCTGGAGCTAGAATGGGTCCTCGGAGTGGTCCCAAGATTGGGTAAGGTTATGCACATTATTCTATTTCCATATTGATTAGCCAATAAGTGTGGGATAATCCCACAGGCTTTATGATTTAAGTAAGTCAGATTTTTTCACTGTGGGAATCCCCACAGTGAGGGATTGCTGGAGATTGCCTTCTGGCAATGCTCCCAGCAGCTGGGAGAATAAGAAGAGGAATTTGGGAAACACTTTGCTGAGTCACCAAAGGCACGCACTTGAAAGTGTGTAACCAAAACTGGGATTGGGTGCCATGGACTCCAACTCATGGGCAAGGTCAGGGTACTGCACTAAGGTACTGGTGTGTCTGAGCCCTGTGAATACTCTAAATCAATGATCTGAAGCCCTCTTCGAGGGCAAAGCTACTTGCTAAGGAATAACTACTAAAGTTAGACTGCAAATTGAAAAGGACAGGCTGAATAGGGACAACAAAGAGAGAATATTCAAGAATATTCTTTCTAAAAGTATTGATAGCTATCCGAAAGTTTAAAGCCATTTAAAATTATGTCAAGATAAAAACAATAAAAACACAAGAAGGAGCTCTAGAGCAGTGAACCCTAAAACAACTATCCGATCCCACCACCTTTCTTCCAGAAGTACAGAAAAACTAATTTTATGTAAAAATGAGAAGCAAAAAAGAATTCTATATGAAGAAATTATAAGAAAAATTATAAAGCCCTGAAGAAAGTATATACAGACAATAGAATTTTGGCAGAAGTCATGTTCATAAAACAGATAAAAATCTGCAAACTTTTTTTAAGCAATATAAAGAAACTGAGAAAATCAGAGAAAGATTGAAAGAAATCATTAATCAAAAGTAAAAAAAGGTCATAAATGATGTGATTGAAGGAAAGGAAGACCTGAAAAGAGAAGTGACAGACTCACGAAATAATTTTAAAAAACAATATTTCATAAATGAATATTTAACTAGAAGCAACACATGACTAAATAAACATAGATCATGTCTTATAAAATAGAAGAAAGAAATGAGGAAAATGCTAAAGCCAAAAAGAAATAAACATTAGAAATAAATAAGACTCAAGGAAAACATTATATTTATGCAAGATAAAGATCTAACAAATATTTAATAGGTGTTTGGTTTGGAAGGAAATGAAAGAAATACAATATAAATTCCAAAATTATAATTTTATAAATTTTCCTGAAATAAAATAAAAATTGACTTGGCACTGTATTAAGCGCACACCACATACCTGGTAAATTTGATCCATTATAGCCAATAACAAGGGATATTATAATTCAAATATTTTTAAAGAAAAGAAAAATCTTTTAGCATCCATGTTTAAAAAATAGTCACTTACAAAGGAAAGAGTATTAAGCATCAATCAAACTTTCTGACACCAATTTTTATTCAAGAAGACAATGAAATAAGACATTTAACATATCCTATTATTTCTCTTTGTTTTCTACCCAGATCTCCCTCTTAAGTTTTAGTGAAGACTTTCTAAAGACCTACAGTGGACATCTAAAATTCAACACAACCAAAGTTAATTTTAATATCTCAAAGCTTATACCCCTTAATAACTCTTACCATGAGATATATTGAGCATAAAAATAAGTTCTTACTGTTGTTTATTTTAATCCATTCTCTCATATGACAGAAGAAGCAACTTGAGTCACTTGCTGTGGTAGAGATTTTCCCAAGGTAGTTTAGCTAGTTAGTGGCACAATTGAACCCAATTCATCTAATTACCACTCAAAATATTTTTCTTTTAAGATTTTTTTGCAAATAACTCAATTTAATTTTGTAAATGTAAAATTTATTGAAAATCCGAGGGGAAATTATAAAAAAAAAATTGGACAACTCACACAAAGCTATATAGACTGAACTTTGTCAATAAATTTACATAAAAACATTATGTTTGTGGACAATAGAGAAAAAAAGTTTATAACAAAGATAAAAGTAACTGACTAAATGGATTATTATCATACCTATTTGCTGAGTCACAAAGTAATAGAGTTTTATGTTTATGAAATTCAGGGTTTAGCTATCACATTCCCCACAGAATTTTTCCCCCATTATTTAATTACCAGAGAAGAACAACAAACAACAAACGAAATTTCAAAGATGGTTGTGAGAATGAAAAAAAAAAGAACTAAAAATCAAAGTAAATGTGGATTCTAGATATGTATAGACTTTAAAGTAGAATATGGCATGCACCTCTAGTCCCAGATACTGGGGAGGCTGAGGCAGGAGGTTCACTTGAGCCCAGGAATTTGAGATTGCAGTGAGCTATGATGACATCACTGCACTCTAGGCCAGGTGACAAAGCGAGACCCTGTCTCAAAAAAAAAAAAAATATATATATATATTAAAACCATGCTTCTTATTTCAAAATGTCTTGGGTGTTATTGTAGAGGGAACAGTTGTTTCAGAAACTTAAAGAGAATGAACACAAAATAGTGCTGGACCAATACATTAAGAAATACTTGGACACATAATGGGACACTCAAAATATTTCCTCCAAAATACCATTTTCATGCATCTATCTTCCTTTGTTTTTCCCCATAGAGAACTGATGCATTTAAAGATATCAATTAGTATGCCATTCAAGGCCTTCTCCAATTTAGTATCAAAATATTTTTCTCCCAATAATTGGGTTCCTATACAAAGTTACCATTCTTAGCCAATTGGTCTTATTTATTTTAACCGAATGTCAAGTTTTGTGTTAAGTATTGGGCAATTTCTAGTCACCTATTGATAAATGTTAAATGCTCCTTTCTTATGCCCCATTTGTTTCTGCTTACAAAGTCTATACTAATTCCCAAACCCAGAATGAATCATATTTCCAAAATCATTCTCCACCCAACCTGCTCTAAAATAACTTCATCTTTGAATTTCTATAAAAATTTTTGGCCAGATAATTCCTTTATAGAGTAATCTTATACTGACTTGGGATATCTTTGAAACACAGAATCACAGAAATTATGGGTTGTAATGGAGTCTAGTAGACATGAAAATATGTTTTTCCTCTGATTCAATCCATTATATCTCTGAAGGCAATCATCAATCTTTTATATCGGTGTTGTTAGGGATGAAGAGCTCACGGATTTTTAAAGGAATCTATTCCATTCTTGGAGCATTCTAATTGCCATCAAGATCCTTCTTCTACTTAAGAGAATGGACCTCTCTGCCTCCCTGTGACTTCCACACACTGGCCACCAGTTGTACAGATTTGAGACAAAACAAAGTTGGTAATTTATGGGAACTTCTGTTTGTACCTCTCAGCATCCACTCACCTTTCCTCTAAGTACTATTCCCTATTTTCCAGGAAGAGAAATTTCTTTTTTTAATTTAGTGTTTCAATTGAGAGTGGCTCATTTATTGGGAGAAATACGTTTCCTGTGCCAAAGCCAATCAGTGTATTCACTACCATGCCAATAATTTCAAACTTGGGCAAAAAGCCTCTGACAGGCCAATCAAGGTATACATTTTCTCTTTTCTTTGGCTTTTATTTGCTTATCCTTTTCATTGGCAACTAAAAATTGTATATACTTATGATGTAAAGCATGATGTTTTGATATATGTATGCATTATGGGAAATTTCCAATTCTGAAGTCATTTTGACTTGAGCTTTATGACAAATAGACTCACATTTTTTTCTATTCTTTCTTTTCCTTTCCTTCCTTCCTTCCTTCCTTCCCTCCTTCCTTCCTTTCTTTCTTTCCTTTTCTTTCTTTCTTTCTTTCTTTTTCTTTTTTCTCTTTCTCTTTTTTTTTGTTCCCATTTCCCAAGTGGCTTGAATAATAAATCTATAAAACATTTAAGGAATAAATATTACTTCTATTCAAATTCATCCAGAAACTAGATGAGTAAACTTAATAAAGCCAGCATTGCCCTATAACCAAAACCAAACAAAGATACCAGAAAAAAAAAATACAGATCATATGACAGTTAATTTTATGTATTAACTTGACTGGGCTAATGAATGCCCAGATAGCTGGAAAAGCATTATTTCTTGGGTATTGGTGGAGGTGTTCTGGAAGAGATTAGCATTTGAACCAGTAGACTGAGTAAAGAATATCTGCTCTTATCAATCTGAGTGGGCACCATCCAATCCCATGAGGACCTGAATAGAAGAAAAAGGCAGAGGAAAGGTGAATCCACTCTTTTTACTTGAGCTGAGGCATCCATCTTTTCCTGCACTCAGGCATCAGAGCTGCTGGTTCTGCAGCCTGCAGCCTACGGACTCTGAGATGTTACCAGTGACCTCCTGTCTCTGGGGGTTCTCAGACCTTCAGCCTTGGCTTGAGTTATGGAAACCAGGTTTTCCGGGTTCTCCAGCTTGAGAAGGCATATGGTGGGCCATCTTGGCGAATATGAGTCAACTCCTGTAATAAATCTTCTGATCTATCTATCCGTCTATATCCTATTGGTTCTTGTAATGAATTTTGATAATTTTGTGTTGCCTTCAAATATCAATTTAACTGTCTTATACAGAAGCAGGGCATAGTCACCCTTGACGTAATTTTTAGTTCAATATCTTCTCTCAGTCCCTCCTCATGGTCAATCCAGATATCTGCCTGCTGGTGACCACTTCTCTATGCAGCCTCTATGAATGGTCTCACTAAGCCCCACACTCTACACGGCCTTTTTAGATATGCCTCAATGATCACCTCTCAGTCATCATGTGGCCTCCTGGAACTTGTACATGCTTACTTTAAACTCATCACTTAGGGCTTCTGAAAAGTCTGCTCAGGTAATGTCCTGGATCCCAATAAAAGCTTTGTCCTATAAGCCGACCTCACTCCTCACATGCTCCCTGATCTCCATGTAACCTCCAAGTGTGCCATGTACCAGGGCCTATAACTAATAAATCTTTATTTCAATCTGTGTCCCTTCTAATTATTGAAGGGATGTTCTCCATTTTAAAGATCCTAAATTAAAATAGTTGTGTTTCTCTAAAGAACGTTAACTAAAACAGGCCACTATCACTTATGATATAGATGCAAAAACCCTCAACAAAATGCTACCAAACTGAATCCAGCAATATATACAAAGAATAATATATTATGACTGAGTTGGTTTTCCTCAGAAATATAACTTTGGTTCAACACTTGATAACCAATCAAGGTAATTTTCCATATTAATTGACTAAATATAAAAATATGATTATCTCAAGAAATGAAGCCAAAATATTTCATAAAATTCAACATCCATTTATGTTAATAACTTCCAGCAGACTAGATATTAAAAAGCAAACTTCATCAAATCTGGAAGAGTACCTACAAAAGACCTCTAGGTAACATCGTTCTAAATGGTAAACAACTGAATGCTTTCCTCCTAAGACTGAAACAAGGTAAGGATGTCTGCTTTCCCAATTCATTTTTAACATCCTACTGGTGTTTTTACCAAATGCAATCATTCAAAAAAAGAAAATAAAAACAATAATTGGAATGGTATAAATAAACCTATTTCTCTTTGCAGACAAGATGGTTGTCAACATAAAAAGAAAAAAATCCCAAAGAATATACAAAAATCTGTTGGAAGTAATAAATGATTTTAGTAAGGTCATAGGATACAAGTTTAATACAGAAAAATCAATTGCATTTCTCTATACTACCAGTGAACAAATGGAAATAGAAATTTACAAAACAGTACTGTTCACAATAGCTTTGAATAAGAAGATCTTATTGGGTAAAAACATATCAAAATATGTGTAAGATTTATATGCTGAGAAGTACAAATGTTGATGAAAGTAACCAAAGTACATCTAAGAAAACAGAGAAATATACCTTGATTATGAGTTGGAAGACTCAGTATTGTTCAGATGTCAATTCTATCCAAATTGATCTACAGATTCAATGCAATCAAATCAAAATCCCCACAGGTATCTCTTTTCAATTGACAAACTAATTTTAAAAGTTATGTAAAAAATTAAAGTAGCTAAAATAGTCAAAACAATTCTAATAATGAACAAAATTGAAGGACTCACACTCCATGATTTCAAAACTTCCGGTAATGTTATAGTAATCATACTCTGTAGTATGAGTTAAAGCAGGGGTTGGCAAATGTTTTATTTACACACCCAAGAGTAAATATGTTAGGCTCTGTGGGCCATAGGTTCTCTGTCACATCTGTTGTGTCATTTAGTGTGAAAGCTGCCATAAGCAATAATATACACAAATAAGCATAGCTATATTCAAATAAAACTTTATGGAAACTAAAGTTTGAATTTCATACAATTTTCAAGTGTCATGAAGATTCTCTTCTTTTGATTTTTTTATCATTTAAAAATGTAAAAAAATCTTAATTTATGGATCATATAAAAAGGGGCAATTGCCAGATTTTGCTGAGCTCTGGGTTAAAGGACAGACCTATGATCAATGGAATTGAAACGGATCTACTTACATACGGTCAATTTATTTTCAATAAATGTGAGACAATTTTGTGAGGAACTGTTCATCTTTTCAATAAATGGTGCTGGAGCAAAAGTTGTGCATTAACATGGCGTGGGTACTGATATCTTGAGAACTAAATAAAGAAAATAGTTTACAGTGAGATGAATGAATCCTGTGCTATGCTACTGATAGGGCATATAGGAGAGGACTGACTATTAGCCACTGGACTTAGTAATAGAGAGGGCATCGAATAGAGAATAACAAGAATATTTTGTGATTTGGTAGGATAATAGGTTCAAGAAAAAAGGAGAAGTGAACATAAAGAATGAATAAAGAATACATGTTTTAAATGTTTTACTGTAAACAAACACAGTAAAATTGGACCGTAGACAGAAGCCCTACGAAATCAAAGAGTTTGTCCTGTTGTTTTATGACAATACTACATACTGTTATGTGATGGGGATATTCTAATCAAAAGGACAGACAGTGATTACATAGGAGAGGGAAGAACTGCTGAAGCCATGAACTTGAGTAAATGAGAAGAGATGGGATCCAGGGCAAATATAGTCCAGGAGAATTTGGAAAGAGAGAGTGTCCGAGAAGTCTGGTCTTGGAGATAAGGCTGGTTCTTATTCAAGGCAGCCTAATTTGGAAAGGGATTTCACCCAAGGGGATGCCAAGGGTTAAAGTAGTGCATGATGCTTCAGAGAAACGGGGTGATGAGAGCTAGATTGGAGATCGGAGCCATATCCAAAAAATTTATATTCAGGTAAAATTTGAAAGATGAATCAGGAAACCCAAGAATATTTGGAGGCCAGTGGGGAGTTGGGCTCAGAAAGTAAACAGAGAAACTTACCCCTGTGCATTTGGAGTCATATCATGAAAATTAATATCACATCTCCAGGTTTGGACAGATAATCAATTCTGGATCCCATGTAGCCAAAATTCCTACTATAATGTCAGGCTTTGCCAAGATTGACTCAGGAATTAGGGGACCCTGGGCTTGCCGTGTGAAGGTTAAATGTGACTATTGCTAATGAAACTGTGGTCAGTAACAGTGTTAAGAAAAATATTTGTTGACTTGGTTCTATTTGTTTTGATGGATATTTAAAATATGTGCAAAGTGCAAGTGGATTGATTTTGAATGTGATTAATTCTTTGCTAAAGTATTGAGGGAAAATGGCAAGCACATAAACTATGGAACCATAACAAATAAATCCTTTTCGAATCCTGTATTAAGCCATTCTTAAATGTTATTCTTAGTCCACGTTACAGTCAAGATTTTTTCCCCCTTTATGAACACTTCATTGAAATGGTAGAACTTCTTGTGGAAAAAAATGTGATTCAATAAGCAAAAGTTCACTCTAAGTCTGTTCAGGAATACTAACAGCTGTCATTTATACTTTATTATAGGTTGTAAAGTGCTTTCAGACATTTCATATCATGTTACCCACACAATGAAATGTTTTTTGTTCTTATTTTACAAATGCAGACTGAAGAACCAGAGAGATTAACTGTCTTGCTAAAAACAAAACAAAACAAAACAAACAAACAAACAAAAACCCAGTCAGTGACAGAGCCGGAGCCAAAGAAAAATCCAGGCATTCATGAAAGGCAAGTCTAACGATTGTCCTGTTGTGTCCGTGTATCACATCCTTCATCAATCATCACAATCCTGTGGCGTGTGTTCAGAAAATTTGCATTCCCAGGCCTCTCCCCCAAAGATTAGAATTTGGTTGAGCAGGGCTGAGGAGTCTGTATTTTGACTTCTCCACTGCCCTGAAGATTCTACCCCTCAAACAGGTTCACTCAACTCCACACTATGGCACACCAGGGTCATTTGGGAGTCCCCTTCGTGGAGTACCTATGGCAAACTGTGCCTACCCATACAGTGAGTAATGAAAACAGTACAAGCCTTGAAACAACAAACATGATCTCAGCGTCCACTGTGAAACTCTCGTGCCACGCAGCCTGTTGGCAAGTTAACTCATCTCTCTGAGCCTCTGATTTCTAATTTCTAAGAAACTGAACTGACCAACAAAATGGTTATGAAGGCTAGGACATAGCATGCTCAATCAATGCTGTTTCTTATGATGATCAAAAATAAAGCTTTAGAAATTAAAATGTGGCCAAATACACACAAACACACACACACACACACACACACACACACACACACTATAATGTATATATGTATTTAGAAAAATCACAATTGAAAAGTCACAAGCAGAAAGAATGTGGTGAAAAGCAAAAGAGCTCTGCAATTCCTCTGTAAGTTCTTTTGCTTTAAAATTTCATTTTCATTTTGGCACAAAATTAGCAATCCATTGAAAATATTCTGAAATAACTCATATTCAGAGTTATTAAAGAAAGTCGATGAGTTTCTCACACACACACACACACACACACACACGTCACATACTCCTGCAGGTTGTGCGTTTTAGAAGACCTAAATGTAAACTTTTAGAACCCGAAATAAACTGCAAGTTGGTGATATCTAAAATTAACCCTAGTATGTAACCGTCTGCAAAAGAGAACTGTGAGAAAGTCTGTTCCAAGGATAATGATAGTGACTCAAATCCAGCTTGCAAGTGAGGCCTTCTGTGGGAGACAGAAGATGAGGGGTAATACAGGGTGATGTCCTGACAATAGAAAGCTGGGGTGTCACTCTAACTGAAGCTCATTAATTCTCTTTGCCCCAAAGCCTAAACCTGATCACTGTCTCTCACACATCTTTACTGGAGGCATCATGTCACTTCTCCGGAGAGAGTTCTCACTTGCTTAAGACGCTCTGTTTTGCAAGTTGAAATGAGGACACCTGCTAATGAATGATTCAAGGTACGCCGGTGGCCCAGGGTTGGGCCTGGCAGGTGAAATCCTGGAACAGCGCCTCCGTGAGGATTCTCTATGCAGAGGGAGCAAAAGCTAGCAGCCAGATCCTTGCTTACTCAATTATGCATAATCGCTGTCAGTCAAGTTCTCCTGCTTGTGTTCTCCTGGATGCTATGGAGGGCGTAAACCAGGCTGTTCTATGCTTAAGGGCAGCACTCCTACTTTAATGGAAGCTGCAGCAGCCCAGGACTTGCAGCCTGATTCTTCTGTCTTTGCAGAGAGAATATTTTGTTTACCATCATGTACAGAACCAACGCCCCCCATTTGTCTCTCAGCCTGAATTTCCTGCAACTTCTCCACATGAATTGGATGCCTTAACAATGAATAGTGACTGACAGAGGTAGAACTGTGTCCCCCAAATTCATATGCTGATGTCCTAATACCCAATATCTCAGAACGTGGCTGTATTTGGAAACAGGGTTGTTGCAGATATATTTAGTTAAGATGAGGTCAAACTAGAGTATACTAGACCCCTAATCCAGATGATAGTGTCATAGTGGGAAATTTAGACACAGAGACACCCACACAGGGAGAACACCATGTGAAGACCAAGGCATAGATCAGGGTGATGCCATTTGCAAGGTAAAGAACGCCAGACACTGCCAGCAAACCATCAAAAGGTAGACAAGGAACTGGTTTTCCCTCATGCCCCTCAGAATGTGCCAACTCTATTGACACCTTGATCTGAAACTTCTGGCTTCTGAAACTGTGAAGCAATACATTTCTTTTTTTTTTTTTTTTTTTTTTGAGACAGTCTCACTCTTTTGCCAGAGCTAGAGTGCCGTGGCGTCAGCCTAGCTCACAGCAACCTCAAACTCCTGGGCTCAAGCCATCCTTCTGCCTCAGCCTCCCGAGTAGCTGGGACTACAGGCATGCGCCACCATGCTCGGCTAATTTTTTCTATATATTTTTAGCTGTCTGATTAATTTCTTTCTATTTTTGGTAGAGACGGGGTCTCGCTCTTGCTCAGGCTGGTCTCGGACTCCTGAGCTCAGACAATCCGCCTGCCTCGGCCTCCCAGAGTGCTAGGATTACAGGTGTGAGCCACCACGCCCAGCTGCAATACATTTCTGTTGTATAAGCTACCTAGTCAGTGGTACTTTGTCACAGGAACACTAGCAAACTAACAGAATGATTCTCGTTTCCAAAAAGGATGGTTCTCAAATCCTAGCATTTGCACGTGTTTCAAGAACAGCAGATAAATGAAAGAATAAGGTTTGGAATCATACAAAACTGGGTGTGATTTCCAGCTTAACCACTTTCTAACTGTGTGATTCTAGATAAGACATTACCAGAGTCTCCGCTTGGAAGTTTTGAATCATAGTGGTTAATACGAAGGCCTTAGACTTCACAAAGACCTGGTTACAAATCCCAGCCATTCACAGCTAAGTAATCCAGTGATCACACTCATTTGTTTGTGAGGCCAGGTGAACATTATTTCTCCATGTGATAGTGAGGAAACGGAGGCATATGAGTTTCCTGCAATTACATAAACTAATCGGAGGCAGAGCCAGGTCAAGACCACAGTTTTCTTAGATGGCCTGAATTTGGGCTCTTCTTCTTACTAACTCTTGCTGACTTTGATTTCATGTAGTTTATGTCTGAAATAAGGACTTAGGCTTCTTACTGAGAACCTTAAATAGACAATTTAGTAAAAGTCAGTGTGTGGGCTCTATGGACTGGTGTTCCTAGGGCCAACATGCCCTGGAATATATGAACCTAATCTATTCGAATCGAGGGTGAAACCTCCAGGGCTGTAAAGCAAGATTCAGGAGAACATCAGACAGAGAGTGAAAGATACTTCCAGGAAACAATCATCAATAGTTCTGATAATTATTAATTAGTTAACAATTTCCTTATCTCTCTGAGTTTCATGGTCCCACCTGCAAAATGGAACTAATATTATCTGCTCCAATTCAGAGTTCATGACAATCAATTGCAATATTAAAAATGAATGGGACCCCAAAAGTCTGTAGCAGATACGTAAAAGTCTGTAGCAGATACGTAAAAGACTGTTAATCTGTACTTCATAATGGTAGATTCTGAAGTCAACGATTAAAACTATATATATGTTCAAATCACCCATTGAGAAGGTGCAAAGTTTAAGGTAAACACTATTATTTCCTATATATTTAACACATTGTTGGTTTCCTTCTAAGGAATATGTTGCAGAAAAAAAAAAGTGAATATTCTTTGTAAGAATCAGACTTAACTGAAGCAATAGCAAATTTCTCTCTCATTTGTCACACTCTATCAGGGACATATTCAGAGGAGCAGAGAAATGGGGGAGTGGAATTACCTGTACTCTGCTCATTGTCATGTTCTCTCTCTCTCCTTCTTTCATTATCGTTATTACCAATATCATTATTATAATGTCATTATTTGCCAGCATGTGTAGTCATATAAATCAAACAGGTGTATTATGCAAGACCTGAGTGTCTAGAAATCTGAGATTCAAAGCCCGTGGTTGTAACCGAAAGTAGCAGCCTGGGGGATGAGCCACCAGTCATTATTCAAAGTTGAGAGTGACTCAATGCTTCCCACTTAAGACAGCACAGCCCAACCCTATCTAAGACCCGAATCCTCAGGTTTATAAATTGCATCCCTGTTTCAGCTTCCCTGAGATATTTGACTCAGCTTCCTGCCCCACCCTCATCACATTCTATGGCACACTTCCAAGGACGGGTAGGGAAGAGGAGGTACAGCACCTCAGGGGGGCAGAGTCCATTCTAGGAACTGGCAGGAGTGGGTGACTCAACCGTGGCGATCACGCCAGCAGGTTCCATAATTAGCTTACAATGTAAAGGGACTTGCAGGCTGAAAGATTTTATGCGTGTGTGTGTGTGTGTGTGTGTGTCCCTTAAACAGAAAGCCAGCAAACATCTGAACTGAGCTTCCTCTGGCCAAACTGAGACTCAAGGTGATTTTCCTTTTTGTGATTTCAGAATTAAATTACGATCAGGTTAAGTTTTGAATAAGTCTCCCCACCTTAAGGTGGTAGGGGTGGAAGTCAGGGACATACTAATAAACCAGGAGGAGAGACACGAGACCCTATTCAAAAGCCACCCTTGAGAAGAGGTTTCCCCAGAACTGATTCCCACCTGTTCCTATTTCAGAGATGCTGTGATTCTCATGGACAGTGGGAGCAGGCTCCCAAATCTTCTCCTTGCTTTTATTCTCAGCTTACTCCAATTTACCTCCCACGTTGTAGCCAGAGGTAGCCTTTAAATTGTAAATTTGACAAAGTAATTTACTTCCTAAAACCTGTCAGTGGCTACCAGTTACCTTGAAAACAGCATTCAAAATCCTTTAGAAGCCCTTTCAAATCACTTGGGAAGCCAGCCCAAACAAGCCTCACGCTTTATCTCTTACCACACCTTCATAAAGTGCTGCCAGATTAAATTAGGAACAGAGCGGAGGGAAAAAAATGGCAAGCACTTATATAAAACAATTTTTTGTAAATTCTCTATCTGGAACTCACATATAATCTGTGTTAAAGCTATTGCCTCCCCACCACGTCCCATTAAGTAAGAAAACCCTAAGCGTTTGACTTTGCACTGACTCATCAATATTTAAGGAAGGAAAAGGCACAAAGGGGATTTTCTCCATCTTTTGTGAAGATCTGCACCTCATTAGCCTTTAGGAATCTAACTTTAAAAAAAAATCTTATTTAAAGGTGACCCTGCAACCTGGCCTTGTGGCTATTCTTCTGTGTCCTTCAGAAACCTGTCTTAGGTTCAGTAAGCATGTAATGAATGCTGAGGCTTTTGTGCCTACATATTACTGGTGCTGAAATGGATTCTGAATAAAATCCTGATTGGCTTTAGGCAGTGTGAGCGAGTGAGAGTGTAACACCGTGCAAAGGTATCTATGTTTCTCTGCAAAAGGCAATCTGTTTCTAACTTAAACTCCATTTGGCAAGTGCATGTTCAATAAAAAAGAGTGGCCCTTGAACCTCACTCCCATTCTCAAAGAGAATCAAGGCACAGAGAGACACACACATACACAGAAATTGACAGCTATAGGATATGAGACGTTTGGAAAAGACCACATTGGTGGACTCTCTGCAGATATGCAGCCGACAAAGTACATTCTTGTTAAAGCAAACTACAGTTAGGAAATAGGCAAAGACGGGACATTTTCTGTAATCAGCATAAGGAAGGGCCCTAGTAGGTGAGTGTGCTCAGGTTAAATGAACAGTATGTAGTTCTCATTCAATATTTAAGGTATTCTCAGTTAATCTCCATCAATGTCATCATAGAATCTTAACTATTCTAGTAGACATCTGTACTTTGCTTAGTAATCTAAAAGTAAAATCTCTGATCCAGACTTTAGAAACTAGAGTGGCCAGGCCAGATACACAGCAGAATTTCTACTTTTGCACATAGGATGACACAATAGTGCACATTTCATTCATTTAATTTATTCAACAAATATATATTGAACTTATAATATATGGCAACTACATTCCTGAATCTTTAGGAAATACTACTAAACAAATCAGAAAATAGTTAAATTGCCTGCATAATGGGGCTGACAAATAATTATAAGGCCAAGGTATAAAAAAACCAAGATAATTTCTGTGATACGTGCTGTAAAGAAAATGAAGCAAGGTTTAACAAAGACGGTGGTAACAGCTAATTTAGATAGCAGGGTCAGGGAAGAACAGCTGATGAAGTAGCATGCCATAAGCCATGGAACGAAGATGACTGTGTAGGATATCAAGGCCAAGAGAGCCTGAGGCAGCCCTCTAAAATGTCTCACTAACCCCAGATGAAAAGGAATAACTGAAAATTCCTATTTCACAAGAAAGGTACAAGAAAGCTAAGAGAGCAGAGCCAGGAGATTGGGAAAAATATATAAGAATGGCAACTAATTTAACATGGCTAGAACACAGCTATTTCCAAAAAAGTCCACAGGCATCCTCTTTAGTTTCTGCTTATACTGGTAATGTCTGGGAGGTTGCTGTTATTATCCTCATTTTACAAATAAGGAAGACAGAATTCAGGGCTGCCACAGGATTTATCCTTGGGATATGCAATGGCAAGGTAAGGTCTAGAACAGGAGTCAGCAACTACAACCAGTAGCTTGAGCCAGTCAGCCACCTGGTTTTGCACAGAAAATTTTCATGGAACACGGCCTCATTTATTCATTTATCAGTTGTCTGTGGTTGTTTTCATGCTACAACAGCAGAGCTGAGTAGTTGTCACAGAGACCGTGGGGCTTACAAAGCCTAAAGTATTTACTTTCTGATTCTTTACAGAAAAAGTTTGCTGACTCCTGATCTAGAACAAAAATTTCCTAATTCTGAGTCCAGTTCTCCTTCCTGTACATGGCACTGTATGAAGCTATTTCATGTTTGCTAACCTTGATCCTTAACTAGAAGACTGAGTCCTTGAGAGAGAGAACTTATTGTAAGTGTCGCATGCTGGGAAAACAGAGAGCAAAAATGAGCATTTATTGTCAGGGATTAATTTACATTAAAAAGGAAAAATTGAAATAGAGCCATATGCATTATTTATGTATATATTAAAATGTTTTGCCATCAAATCCAGTGGTTCCCTCATATTCTGTTTATTTCTTAGCTCATGCAAATTGCATTTTAGGAACACAGCTTTTAAAACTTTTAATCTTATTTAAATGTGACCCTGAAATCTGCCCTGGTTATTATTTTTTCCTTGTCCTTTAGAAAATCTGTGTCAGGTTCAGTAAGCATGTAATGACTGTTAGGGCTTTCATTCAAAAGGAGGACCAGTCTACATTCATATGGTGAAAAGCAGATAAAATTCTTAAGCAGTGTGTTATTTTGTGATTAGCACTGCCTGTTAATAATATGGTAGGAAATGGACTAGAATGGAAATTAAGGAAAGTGACTTATAATTCTGTGTTCTAGAAAAAGAAATTACTTGAATTTTGAGTATTCAATTTCTTCACCAGGACAATACTTCAAATATCTAAACACTCCACAAAATATAATTACTAATAAAAACTTTCCTGAGTGTCCCTTTTGCTGTAATCTGTTAGAAGAGCAGCCACAGAGCCCAGTTTCAAGGCAAAGGGACATAGACCCCATCTCTCAGTGGGAAGACTATCAAAGAATGTCAGGGATGTTTTTTATTTAAACCACCATGGTCTGGCCACCAACTTCAAATTGTGAACATCACTCCACAATGCAAAATATCCTCATTCCCAAAATATCCCAAGAATTTTATAGCATAATAGCAATAGACTCAGCCTCAAAGTCCAGATACTTTTATTTAAATTAGCTTCTTAGCTATGGTCCCTTGTTTTCTAGTTTCTCTCAGTCTAAAGATTTATTAACTAAAGACAACTATTTGTCAATCCCTTGCCTTGTCCTTTCCCACACACACAACGTACAATGGTGGAATAGGTTCAGAGTAACATCTACTGGCACTTTCTTCAAAAAAGTGGGGAAACACAAGGCACAATTTCTGGTCCATAGCAATTCTGAAATCCAGCCACATACATGTTCAGTAAGGCTCTTTGCTCCACTCTGAGAGTGATTCTCATAGACTTCAGCTCTGTACTCTTGGTTCTTGGTTCCTTCCTTTGAGTCATTCATCCTTTTCCATAAGAAAATTGACTTTGCAACTAATTAGACTTCCCAACCTGTTTCCCAACACATTTTTTTTTTCATTTTGTACTACCTCTACTTCCTTTTATCCAAGCAGGTGGTGCTTCTACTAGAAATTTATTTTAAAACATTTGTGCATTTTTTTAATGACTCTTATGTTGGTTCACTCAATTAGACTAAACCAAATCACAATTATCTTTTAGAAAAATACTTCTTTTCTCTACCTTGGTTTTCTCGTGAAGCTGCTGTTACAAAATGGCCTTAAAATTTTTAGAAGTCCTATTGTTTAATGGAGCAGATCTGGAAGCTGTCACCTTAAGATCCTTAGAGGATTTTTATTTCCTTGAAGGTTTTTATGAGACACTGCTTAAATTATCTTCAAGTCATAGAACAGCCTACCCTGTATTTGATCTTTGACCAGGGCCGTTTTTAATTTTAGAATCTTTTGCTATCTGGAGAGGCTGGGAATGAGAAACAGCTATAATTCAAAATTCAGCAAGCCAGGAAGTTTTTATATTTAACATTTTATCAACACACTGTCTGGAAATCTTCTTAGCTAGATCTTTGTGCTTATCAGTTGCATTTCCTAATGGAGACTTTACCACAGGTGTCAGTGCTGTCAGACTCTCTGCTACCACATGTACTTTCTTTCCTACAGCTTCCAGAAACGTCATCCTTACTCTCCTTTGGGCCCTCACTGACAGCCTTCTGGAAATATTTTAGGCTTTTACTAGCAGTTTCCTTGAGATCCTTCCAACTTCTTCCAATTGCTTCATTCATTTTAAAGCCAATGCTATTTTTTTTAAAAAAAAACTGTTTCAACCCTTCGCTCTTGGTATTATAACCTATTCCGAGTATCTTAATAACAAATAATCCCAAAATTAGAGGCCTGATAACAAGTAGAATTTTTTTCTTATCTCTCACAATTCTGTATATTGAATGGGTTTGGGTTAGGATCATCATCCTGAAAGACACGATCCCAAAGGCCATAATCTCAGATGTTGAAACCTCAAATATCAAATCCCTGACATCTAAAATCCTAAAAATCACAGTGACAGGATAATTGCATCATGTTAGGTGGGATTATTACCTTGTTATTTTCTTTATTTGGAAAGTAAGTATGGTTTGAAGAGATGCATGCAAATGCTAAATTGACAAGCGGTGGACTTGTGAACTTAATTTTAAGTGTCAACTTGATTGGATTAAGGAATGTCTGGAAATCTGGTAAAGCAATTTGCTATGCTATGTATCTAATCTTTGCATCATTTTCAGTACTGGAGGTATAAATTATGTAGAGACTTTTAAAGAGTTCTAATTCATTTTATGTATTTTTTGCAACTATGACTCCACCAACAGTGTATTATTGACTTTGTGTGTAAACACTATGCATGTACATAAAAAGTTAAAACTCCCTCAGTAGATGAAGAGATGTTCTTTCAAACATCTACATTTGTGAAAGATAAAATTTCTCATAATCTTGATTCTTTGGGTGACTGAATACGCAGCGGGGACCCATTGCAGTTTTTGATTGATCTTATCGAAAGACTTATAATTTGTCATGGTATTTCAGATGATTACAGCTATAAAGCTGGGTGCACACAATTACCAACCTTAGTGATATGCATTTACAAATTTTCATTTTTGACTCTCTTTATGAATATGGTTTGTCTTTTTATAACTGTTATATACCCTTGCCATTGTCACTAATTTACTAGCATGTTGGCTTCAAAACATATGTACGTTATCATTGTTTATTTTACTATGTGAAGCAGTCTGTGAAGTGTTCTGTCATGTTTTCTATATTTCTCAAATAAATTGCCTTTAAAAAATGTAAGTAAGTATCTTTTAAAGAATTTTCAAAATTATGTTTTCAGAATCATATTTTTAAGATTTTGATCTTTAGAGATTATTATTTCTGGGATTTTATACTTTAAGATTTTGATCTTTCGGGATTTCAACATTTGGGATTATGGTGTTCAGGATTGTGTCTTTTAGGGTTATGATTGGCTTCTTCTGGCTTTACCTAGGCAGTTTTAAATTTTTCTGATGGTTATAGTTAGTTGCTAATTTCAAGTTATTGCAAAGACTTCTATACTCACATGTCCAGGAACTGATGCTGGCCATTAGCTGAGCTGGAGCTGATAGCTGGATCACTTGTGCATGGCCTCAACATCTAACTTGAGCTTCCTGATGGCGTGGCTATAAACCATGTGTTCCAAGAAGCAAGAAGTGAAAGGTGCCTTTTCCTTAGGCCCTGACTCAGAAACTGGTAGAGTGTTACTTCTGTCATACTCTGTCAGTAACAGATCCCAGATTCAAGTGGAGGGAACATAGGCCCCACTGTTGTCACAGAATTGAGGGGCTGATTTATTAAAACTTTCACAAGTTCCTACTGTGTTCCAGAGACAAGTTTATGCACTCTTAGGTGTGATGAAAATGATTAAGACATGCAACATCTCTTTGGGAAGATCACAATCTAGGATGGCTTTTTACCACATCCAATTAATGAAGCTGTATCTTTCCAGAATCCCTTTTCTTATATAAAACCAGATTAGGCTTCCATAGAAGGAAAATTGATTATGATTTAGAATGTGAAAGTGAAGCAATAGTTAATATTTTCCAAATGTTGATTTTTTTGGTTTGTTTGTATTTCGAGATAGGGTCTCATTCTGTCACCCAGGCTGGAGTGCAGTGGCATGATCACAGCTCTCTGCCACCTCCAACTCCCAGGCTCCATCCATCCTCCTGGCTCAGTTTCCCAAGTAACTAGTACTACAGGTATGTACTGTCATGTCCAGCTAATTTATTTTATTTTTTGTAGAGACAGGGTCTCACTATTTTGCCCAGGCTGATCTCAAACTCCTGGCCTCAAGCAATCCTCCTTCCTTGGCTTACCAAACTGCTGGGATTATAGGTATGAGCCACCATGTCTGGCTCAAATGTTGGTTTAAGGTGACAAAACCACTGCAAGTTTTCATGTTGTTGCTGATATGTAGACTTAATTGCTATCATGGGAGAGAAACTTGGCTTGCAGCAGCTCCACCACCCTTTGCTGGGTTTCCTCTTTCACCTTCTCTAAGTTTTGGACCAGATGAGCATTTAGCCTTGTAGCAAAGGACATCAGCTTCTTCTGATGGCCAACTGCATCATTAAGGTTAGAGACAGTGCAGATGTGGGTTCTAGTTGTCCTTATAGGTTTTAGTTTTCTTTATAGATTTCAGTTTGTCCTTGCCGTCCCCTATTTCACTTTCATATGTTTTTCCCTGACTGTTGGCTTTGCTGACCTTCAGTGATGTTAGGTCTTTGCCATACTCTGAACCAACAGCATTCCTTAGACTTCTTCACTTTCTCCCAAAATTATGTGTGGATTTCCCTCTGTAATCAATCCTTCATGTCATGTTACTCATAGTGAGCCTGCTTCCCTGATAGAGACCAAATTAACACAGGCAGAGCATGATGAGTTAATAATAATACGTATAATACAGAATGATATGCATTAGCATGTAAAGATATATAAAGGAGTAACTAACTGGGGAATGATTAAAGCTTTCCCAGAAGTGACATTTTACCAGGATCCTTTTCATTTTTCACAATGCAGAAAAGACAAGGAATGGCATTCAAGGTAGAACAAACAGCATTGATTCCACTAGCTTTGAAGTATTAATAATTGACTATGAATAAATCACCCCAACTGACTGTAACTAGTACTCTTTTCAATCCGGTGCTTTGATAAGCACTAGGCTTCCTCTGTTTACCCTGTACATGAACTTCCATCTGGTCAGGAAAGATCTGGGATTGACAAGACGTTAGTTACAGCCTCTTCTCTGATTTTTTTTTTTTTTCCCAGAAGTCTTTACAGAAGAAAGCTGCTATTTATTCCCAGCCATGGCAGGGCCAGGACAGCGAAATCTTAATGACTTCCTCATTCTTCCTGAGCTGGCGCTTTGTGACGGGCTTGATTACCCTATTTGTAGTGCATTCCCAGAACTTGAGGCACACCCATGCACAAATGTGTGTGTCTTTAAAAAGCATTTTCTCAAAAGGAACATCAATCATTTCTCAAGACAAATATAGAGTCCTGCTGTTACGGAAGAGTTATATATGAAATTGCAATCCCTGAGTTTTTGCCTCCATTATGTCTCAACAAAACTGTTGGACTTCGAGCAACTCATAATTTCCATGAGCCTTGATTTCTGCAACTGAAAAATAGGTAATGCTACCCTTTATATTTGTTGTTGGATTGGTGGTGGTAGGTTGGTTGAATTAAAAATAAATTAAATTTAAATTAATACATTTAGTTAAATTAAAGTTTGAATAAAACGCAGCATTTTGTTCAATGTCAGCTTTCATTTCCATCCATTCATGTTAGGATGTAAGAACACTTGACAGTCTAGTAATCTAGAATGTCACTTTTCAATCTCAGATTTTTACTTCTTGTAGAGTTGTTGAAGATTAGAAAGAATATATATAATACAGCTCAGATAGTGTCCAATATATTATAGTTGCTTCTTATATGGGATCCAAGTGGATCCCATATAAGCTCGAGATGCTATTAAGGTAGTAGAAGGAGTTAGTCCAGGGAATCTAGTAATGCTAATATACTGTCTTGATTAGCTACTTCTTTCTGTAAACCACTGGGTGAATAATAAGGCAAATACATGTACTAATAGCTGGTTGTTTGTCTCAAGCAACAGATATATTAGAATGAGCTCTGATAAACTGTGTGGAGACCTAGTTTTGTTGAGATTAAAACCAGAGTAGCTTCATTCTCTCTAAGCTTAAATTTGAAACTCTTCATTCAGATTATTTTACATAGTAATGATGGTGAAAAAAAGAATACAGAAAGATGGAAAGCACAGGACAGTGTGTTTGTCCCAATGTTAACTCCAGACTGATTCAAACCTTTCCACACACAAGCATAAACCTGAATCTAGCATTTAGTTAGGAGAATAAAATCTACAAAGAGAGAGATATCTTTTTTTGTTTTTTTTGGTTTTTTTTCAGACAGAGTCTCACTGTGTTGCCCAAGCTAGAGTGCCATGGCATCAGCCTGGCTTATAGCAACCTCAAACTCCTGGGCTCAAGTGATCCTCCTGCCTCAGCCTACCGAGTAGCTGGGACTACAGGCATGCACCACCATGCCCGGCTAATTTTTTCTATATATATTTTTAGTTGTTCAATTAATTTCTTTCTATTTTTAGTAGAGACAGAGTCTCGCTCTTGCTCAGGCTGGTCTTCAACTCCTGAGCTCAAACGATCCTCCCGTCTCGGCCTCCCGGAGTGCTAGGATTACAGGTGTGAGCCACCACGCCCGGCAGAGATATCTATTTTAACATGGCTGAAATATGTGCACTATTACTTCTCTGGTATGAGGAAAATGAAAGTTCAAAGAAACACCGTACATACATGTATCCCAACGTATATATATTTTGAAGCTCTCTCTTAGGATAATGAGGTTCATTCAGAGGTCTTAATTTTAGAAAACCTTCTCTCATAGGGACCAGGAAAGGGGGTAATAGAATTTGTGTATTTAGCCATGACTTATCAATAATGTTATCTCATAAATAATTACATTCACTCAGTATTTACTAATTTGATTATTTTTTTGTGAAACAGACTAGAATTAGTCCTAGTTCTCATGTTAGGTAGCTGAGTGACCTTGAACAGTGTTTCTTTCTGGTACTCAATTTCTATATCCGTGAATAGAAGAGGTGAACCAGATGATTTCTTAATTCTCTCAGCTCTAACATTATAGTAGATAACCTAAATATCAAGGTTTCTTTGAAGCACTTAAACATTTAAAGTGCATGCTTTTATTCTTTAGGAAGGGTTTTGTGTCCCACTCTTTAGTTGAAAAAAAAATCTCTGCTGCATGATTTTTCTTTTAACAGACACAAAATCTTGGTGATTTTGTTAAAGCTAAAAATAGAGTTTCTTTGAAAAAAAGAGAGTCATGTGTTTTATAAATAGCAGTCCTTCAACTCTGGGGTTTATTTGGTCAGAAAGAGCAGTTTAAACTGAAATGAAGAGTAAAAATAAACTTATTTGATTGGGCAAGATTCTAGCTACAGGATTTATAGCTCTTGAGTTAGCTAAAAGAATGGTATGGGTACGAAAAATTAAGACTTACCCAATTTACTGTGAACAATAAAATGTGTCTTTAAGAACGACTTGTTTTATAGAAGAGGAGACTGAGACTTTGAGAAGTTAGTCGTCCAGCTTCAGCCATAGAAGAATAGGCTTGGATGAGAATCTACTTGGCTTGCTTTGTGCATCCCATGGCCCTCTTGCAGCCATTCCAGTATGCCATGGAGATTTCTGCTTCTCCGACCATCTTATTACTTAGTTGATCTGAAACTCAAATGTGAGACAGAGAAGTAGAACAGTGAGCACCGAAGCCTACCTAGACAAAGGAACCCCACAGATTCATTAACCAATTAACTGAAATAATGTATTTAACAAAGATGTCATACATGGTGCTGTGATATAAACTTTAGGAAAAATATAGCCTTTAATGACAGGACACCCACACTCTGGTAAGACAAGATTTTATCTAATTAAATGTCAGAAATATACAGTTCCCAAAGAAATGCAAAATATTAATTTCTTAAACATTCACCAAACTTAATGGCACTAGTATCTGGATAGTGGTATTTTATGGTAAGTTTATTTTTATTTCTTTTTTGATTTTCTGAATATATATGACTTTTATGAATGTTATGAAATATACAATATAAATTATCTGAGGATCAATTTGCGTAAACAAAAATATAAAATAATCAACTTCAGACTACAAAGGGTTGATTGAATGATACTTTTTTGGTGAATTATTTGGTAGTATTTTTAAGACTTTAACTTTTAGAGAAATTAGATTTACAAAAAAATTGAATAGAAAGTCCAGAGAATTCCCATATATGTCCTCATACCATCCCCACTTTCCCCTCTTATTAATATCTTGTATTAATCTGGTGCATTTGCCATAATTGATGGGCAACAATTGATATATTAAGTCCATAGTTTAGAGCTTATGCTAGAGTTCACTCTTGGTGGTGAACATCCATGGGTATTGACAAATGTATGATGCTATGCATTCACCATTATGGTACCAGAATAGTTTCACAGCCCTAAACATCCATGCTTCACCTATGCATCTCCTTCTCTCCTTTGATCCCCTGACAATCACTAATTGTTTTACTGTCTTCATAATTTCCCTTTTCGAGAATGTCACAAAGCTGGAAACATACAATGTCTTTTTTAGACTGGTTTCTTTCATTTAGAAATATGTATGTAATGTTCTTCTATGTCTTTTTGTGGCTTAATAGCTCATTACATTTTATCTCTGAATAATATTCCATTGTATGGATGTACCACATTCATTAATTCATCTATGGAAGAACATCTTGGTTACTTTTAAATTTGGCAATTATAAGTACATCTACCATAAAGATATGTGTGCAGATTTTTCTGCAAACATAAATTTTCAACTGTTTTGAGTGAAAATCAAGGAGCTCAATTACTTGATCATGTGGTAAGAGTACGTTTAGTTTTGTAAGAAATTTCCAAACTGTCTTCTGAAATGGCTATACCATTTTGAATTTGCACCAGCAATGAGTGAGAGTTCCCGTTGTGCCACGTTATTAATAGTATTTGGTATTAGTGTTGTCAGTGTTTTGAATCTGGGCCATTCTAATGGGTATACAGTGGTGTCTCATTATTTTAATTTGTAATTTCCTAATAATGTATAATGTCAAACATCTTTTAATATGCTTATTTGTCATCTGTATATCAGTAAGGTATCTGTTGCCTATTTTTAAGTTGTGTTGTTGTAATATTCTTGAGTTTTAAAGAGTTTTTTGTATAGTTTGGATACCACTCCTTTGTTAGATATGCATTTCCAAAGATTTTCCCAGTTTTGGGTTTATCTTCTTATTCTTTTGACAGTTTCCTTTGCAGAATAAACTTTTTCAAAAATTTTAATAAAATTAAACTTTATCATTTTTTTCTTCATGGCTTCTAGTTTTGTATCTAAGAAGTCATGGCTACATCTAATGTCATCTAGATTTTCTCCAATTTTATCTTTCTCAATGTTATCTTTTAAAGTTTTAATTTTGATTTTTATGTTTGAGTCTATGATCCATTTTGAGTTAATTTTTGTGAAAAGTAGAAGAGCTGTGTCTAGATTTTTGTGGGGTTTTTTGCATGTGGATTCAACAGTCATTCTATTTGTGAGTCTTTTCATGAGAATGTTTATTGGAGGGTAAAAGAGGGCTTATCAGCCATGGCCAATCAGCTACCATCTTAACCTGGACAATTAATGGCACAAAGAAGTGTGAGTTGGCAGAGGGTCTGAGATAACATAGCACATATAATGTGTCCCCTGTGTCAGGATTAAGGGTAAAGGTAAGGACTTAATACTTGTAAAGTAAAAGGGCAGCAACTTGACAACCTAAACATTTCTTTAAGATACCTCCCATCCCACTCTTTAACCACTGGGCTCTTAATTCCATTTTCTCCTTTGATTCAAGAACATCTGAAACATCGTTTTCCATCCTCAGCACCATGAAACCCTAAGTCTAGAGATCCCTGTCTTCCTGTCAGGGTGGGGAATTTGGGTCAGTACGAGAGACCTTAAACCTAGTCATTCTAACGAAGGAGGCTGATGATAATATTAGGACTTGCTCCCACCAGAGAGAAATAGAAATAGCATAAGTCTCTCTCATCTCAATTATAATTAACTCAATAACTTGTGGGATGCGGAGGCCAGTGAATGGATGGAATCTATAGGGTGATCAAGAAGCAGAAGTGAGAGGTGAGCCAAGATGAGCTGGATGAAACTGAGAAGCCTGGTGTTAATGGTCTCTGATGACCTTCCTCTCCTATCCTAAAAGGCAATATGGAAAAAGCCATTGAGAACGGGTACCAAACTTTCTCAGGAAAGGATTCTAATTCTGGCTCTTTGCCATTTGAAGACATTTCTTAACCTCTATGCACCTGGATTTTCCAGCCTGTCAAATTGGAATCTTTGTATATGACACTATTGTAGGAATTAAAATGAGATATATCAAATTCATGGAACATTTGTAGACAATAAATAACCCTCCACTTATGATTACACACAATAACCATTCTAGAGGAATTGAATAAAATCTTTCTTTAATGAGTTGATTAAAAGATTTGTTTTTTTGGCTTATATACAGAATACCCTCTGTAGATGCTTAAAAAAAAAAAACCCTGAAATGTGAAAGCAGTCATTGCTTTGCTCAGAATTTATTAATGCATACAGTTAACTATGTTAGACAAAATGCTTTGCTCCCTTAGTGCTTACCATTGTAGCCAGGCTTATTCTGTCACAGAGGCAGAAGGCTCAGTTCAGGAAAATATGTCTCATTCAAAAAAAAAAATTGAATAATTTGACAAAGTACATTTTAGTAACAGAAAGAAATAGAGAGCTGAGTTTGTCTATAGTAAAACAGATCTTGTGAAAAGGAAATTCCAGAAGAAATAAACCTGCAATTTACAGATGAAATCAATGTAGACACTTGACAAGGCACAAGACATCCCTTGAGAACACCTTCATTCTGGGAGGACGCCTCTCATCTCTCTGCGGACTCTGCCAAGCCCATTGTGTTCCATTCCTCAAAGGACAGCATCAACAGCCCTCATTTTCCCCTTGTGGCTTCTTTTGAGTCACCAGGTAGTTGGTGAAATTCTTCATTATGTTCCTTAATTTCAATAAGAATGCATCCAGTCCAGCTCCTGAGAGCATTTACATTCACTGCATTCTGGGGGGAAATGATGAGAAGTCAATCTTTTTATATTGATTGCTCTGAAAATAAAGCATGCAGCTAGAACTATTTTTCTGACAGAAAATAATTTTATGAATACAACTCTCAACCTAAATTATACTGAAAGAATGAGGATCTATAATTAGTTTTCTAATGCAATTGTTGTTATTGAGAATACAGGTCCCCCCCCAAAAGAAAGTAATTACAAAAATAACTGTATGGAGAAATGAAGTTGCTTGTTACAAGCAAGGTGGTTCCTCTTTTCATTGAATGCCAATCACTTGATTTGCTTTTTCTCTGGAAAGAGACTAGAAAGAAAAAGAAAACAAACAAAAAAAAAAGATAAAACAAAAAAGAAAGAGAAAATAAAAAAAGAAAACGATAAGAAAAAAGAAAATGAGAAGCTAGCTGCTCTGTGAGACTACTACACATGGTTTCTTTAGGAAAAGCCTTCAGGAAGCCTCTCAAATGAAGTTCATTGAAAGTTTAATTGAAGTTATTAAATTACTGCTTTTGGCAAAAAAAGATTGAGCAGTAATTTTTGGGTAGTGTATATAGGCAGATTTTTTTTTCTCTCTCTCTTTATTAGCTTTATCATCTTCGTTCCCAGCCTCCTCATAAGGGAGTACAGAGATGCCATTTTGAGAATAGGGGTAAATATTTGTTTACTTTAATGAAAGGTTCACAGAGAATTTTAACTGGCCATAGTTATTAAACTACTATTAAAATTCATAAAACTATATACAGACCTATTTATAAATGTACATGTATGTATATATATCTATATATCAGCTATTATGGGAAATAATACATTTTACATTCTTCAAACTGAGGCAAAGATGTCATCTTCATTCTGACATCGTTTCCTAGAAAGCTAAACTCTTTTTCTTCTTGCACAAATAATTTGTTTCAGGTAGGAAAATTTTTTGGACTCTAATTCTTGAACTGCCAGAACATATTACACTCATAGACCACGCTAAACATTCCCAGTTACATAATTTCTGAACATTTATTTGTGTGTGAATAATTCAATGTGCCTTTGAAGAAATGCTCATGAATAGTTAATGAACAAGAAAATAGTTGTGTTAGTTAAATCTGAAAGATGGGATGGAGGGAATTCTTTGTTCGCTCACAAATTTGAGTCCATTGATTGATCAGAGATCAATGTAAAGAAATTGGTGTAGCTACATGCAAGGCAGTCGTCCCCCACTAGCGCCCTTTGGTCTGTGTGGTAAGGAAGAAAGCACATGATTAAAAATGGACACTTGTATATTTCCCTATGCAATCCTTGACCCTTTATCAAGTCTCAGCATTGGAAATCCTGCTTTGAAGAAAATCAGCCTTAATGTACTGCGGGGATACTTGGAAGAAAATGCTGTAGTCCAAACACTAAAATTTAGATGTTTAATTTTATTTGAAAAATCACATATTTTTGGCATTTGTTGGTTTGTTTTGGTAAAAGTCCCATTAATCCCAGATTCAGCTTTCATAATATGTACATTTCTAGTGGTCCCAGTGTCTGTCAGGCTGTATGTGTTCAAAAGATGTTTGCACATTTGAACTTAGAGTTAAAACTTAGTGACATTACCTTTCTAAGCCTTTCTTCATTTTCCTCTCCCTCTTTCCTTCCAACTAGAAAGTCACTGAGCTAACTATAAGCTCAGATCTCTGTACTTTCCCACTGAACCACACTAACTCTCAGGATTATACATGTTCTTATGTATCCCCTTTAAAATGCTTTCTCACTACATTATCAAATTCACTTTTTTTTCTTTTTTTTTTATTTCAGCATATTATGGGGATACAGATGTTTAGGTTACTTATGTTGCCCTTGCCCCTCCTCCCTCCCAAGTCCGAGTTTCAAATATGTCCATCCTTCACGTGGTGCACATTGCACTCTTTGTGTATGCATATACCCGTCCCCTCCTCCCTCCTCCCCCCTCCCCCCTGCCCAACATCCAATAGATGTTATTCCTATATGTTCACTTAAGTGTTGATCAGTTAATACCAATTTGATGGTGAATACATGTGGTGCTTGTGACAATTTGAGATGTGTATTAACTTTGTATTATTTTATAGATTAAATATGTGAAGGTCTAACAGATTTGCTCAGCCACTAATTCATAGAGATGAATTTGAATCCCTATCTTTGATATTAAATCAATTTAATTTCTCAGATGCTATTTCCTCATGAGTAAGTGCACATATTAAGGATGAAATATATATAAATTTTCTGACATTTAGAAGACATATAGTAGATAGTATCATTCCTGTTGTTCTTGCAGCAATGCTGTATGAGGTTCTGGTTAATAAGGAGGTGCATATACTGGAATTCCAGGATAATCAACAAAGTTTCCTAATTAATAATATAAATCTTGTTTAGATGCTATTTCTTTAACTTTATTATTAGGAAATTAGGGAAGGTATTAACCCCAACTCTAAGGCAATGCCCACTTAAGTGAGTATAAGTCAGTAAAACGACAGAATCACAGCAAGACGGTCAGAAAATCAACCCTGATCCCAGTTGCAAAACTCAGCAGCGGGCGGGATGGAGCAGTGTAGACATTTGATGTCATGCGAGAAACAAATGGCTTACGGGTAATGAGGGACAGACTTTCCTTTAGTTCTAAGCCCTAAAAGTTGTCTTTTTCTAACCCAAATCAGAGGAGTTTGTAACATTCCCACAGAAAACGTTTTGAAGAAAGCAATCTCAGAATTTTTGCAGAAGACATTTCACGTGGAAGGAGTGCCATACCTTCATTATTTCCAGAATGTGTGAAATGGCAAATAAAACAAAAATAGCAGATCATAATTGTAAGATATTGCAAAATTGGCCACAAAAAAGTCTTCCCACGTCTTAAGCACATTGTACTGTTCTATGTGATAGTGCAAATCACCCCTGTTAAGGGATGGAGAAAACATTCCATCCCATGAAACCAAGTTGGCCATGTGATTTGCTGTGGTCAACAGGGCATTAGCAAAATACTTCACATAGAAGCTTAGAGTGCACTTGTATGTTTTGGGTGTCCTGTTGATGTTCTTGCAACCCAGCAACTGCCACAGGAAAGAGCACAGACTAGGCTGCTGGAGCAGCGAAGCCACGAAGAGGAGAAGCAAGGCATCCTGGTGCCAGCCAGCTAGCTGCCAGACATGTGAGTGAGACCATCTTGGGTGCAGACACCAGTCTGTCTCCCAGCTTACCGCAGATGCATGAGAGTCCGACATGCATCAGACCAGATGAAACATCCATCCAGCCCACAGTATTGTAAAGCAAAGAAAATGGTAGTTGTTTCACAGCTCTAAGTTTTGGGTTAGTTGTAATGCAGCAAAGCTAATCTATACAACACTGAAAGTACAACAGGGGAAGACTGAGCTGACAATTTCGTTAAAAAATTTCAGAGAAATTTCAGGCAGAATGACTGAGAAAGTGTCATGTTTGTCTAAGATACTGGGCAGCAAATGGGTCCAGTAGGCCTGTTCTTTGTGGTGGGCCTCTTGTTAGAGAGAGAGAGTTGAATATGCTATTCATGCTCAGACTCTGCCTCTCCAACCTCTCTCAACTTCGGTTTCTTCATTGATAAAATAGAATACATTAATAAAGCCCTTTTTTTCTTGTAATGTCAATGGCTTAGTATACCACCTAGCATATTGTGGATACTCAATAAATGATAGTTATTTGAGTTTTGGAGACCATAATAATAATTTCTGGGGTAAGAATTCTAGTCCCACACCCAGAACATTCCTGCATGGGTTGTTTGGGATAAAGGTCATGATTGGACACATGCTGCACATGTGAATTATCTGTTCTGATAGGTTAAGGAGTTTGACATGGACCATTATAGGGTAAGAGACTGGGAACCAGGAAGAAACAAAGCAAGGAAACAAGACTGATGCTATAATAAGGAGGGGATTATTATTAACACCAGTCGTACATTGAAGCAATGCTTGTTTTCTTGTAACTTGGAATTTTCTCTGTGTTGGCATATAGAGACAGGAACAAAGACATTGAAATTTGATTAGTCTGATATGTTTGTTTACTTATTTTCAAAGAGTTCTTATTGTCCATAGAAATTTTTCCATTAAAGTTTCAGATTTGGGGATTCATTTAATACATTGAAGTAATAGCAGTTAAACTAAATGATAAATAGATCCTAAAAACTTATTTTTGGTAGCACTTTCATAAATTTAAATAAGAAAGAAAATAAATAAACTTTCTATGTTTAGTCATACTTACATTTGAAGGTTAAAAAATAGTCATGGGACTTTTTCTTCTAACAAAAGGATGATCTAGATATCTTTAAAAAGAAAAAAGAAAAGAAAATTAGAGAAACTGGTATTTTTGGCTACAATACATGTACAAATTATGGGAAAATCTTTTAAGAATATGTTTAAATAATCAAGATTGTAAGAAAATACTGGAAATCCTCAAGGCTCAAAATGAAGTAGGATCTTGAATCCCGAGTGATAAATTTGCAATGAAACTGGTAGCCGGCTGCAGAGTGCTGTGTAATCCCTGGTAACTTTGAGCCAACTTTGCAAAACAACACAAGCACAAAGGGCAAAATACAAGACCCTGGGCCTGCAAAAGGGAGCAGTTGGAACAGAAAACCTTCATAAACCCAGGACTTTATGGGGTCACACCCTCAGTGAACATACAGACGACAAAATTCTAACCTCAGTGCCAATATGACTTGTCCTTGGGACTGAGTAGGAAAAAAACAAATAATTTTTCCCAGTCCTCATGAAAAAAAATTGCCAAGCTTTTGAAAAACTATATATTATGCCAGTAAGACCTTATATATAAATGACTACTAAAAAGCATAAAAAGGTAAGGAAAAGACTGATATATTCGATTACATAAAATATAAAAATTTACTTTATCAAAACACACGATTAACAAAAACAGTGGGAAAAAAAAACTTGGAACAGTTATTTACTACACATATAACTTTTTATAAAGGATTTCTAGAATCGGTAAGGAAAAAAAAAAAACAAATTACCTAATAGAATAATGGCCAAAAAGCATAAAGGTATATTTTGCTAAAACCTGAAAACATCAGTCAAAATATAAATAAATAGTAGAGATGATAAATCTCATTCGTAATTTGAGAAAACAAGCTACAAATCACAATGAGATACCATCTTACTCCTCCTAAATTGGCAATAAAGTTAAATGTCTAACAATTCCAAGGTGAAACAGAAATATGGAAAATGGGAAGCTTCAAACACTGGTGGTAGAGGTGTAAATTGGTACAGTTACTAGGAGGAGCAATTTAACAGTATCTATAAAAGTTTAAGAGGCAGATACAAAATGACTCAGCAATCTTGCTTCTAGATAAACTTTGCTCTGTGTGTCAGAAGAGATATGTATAAGAAAGTCCCTGTGTGTATTGTTTGTAATAATAAACTTGAATATCCATCAGTATAAAAACGGAGCAAAGATTTGGGAATAGACACAAAAGGGAATATCATATAACCCTAAAAGCAATTAATTAGATTAATTTCACAAACAAAATGTTGAATGAAGAAAAGCAAGCTATAAAGTAAATTTAGGATGATATTTAAATAAAGTTCATGACTCTGTAAACCTAAATGACATGTTTTAAACATGGATAGAGAATGAGAATTGACATTGAATTTAGGGTTTATGCCTTTGTAGGAAGGATGGGAGTCAGATGAAGGTGGGGAACATAGGACCTTCAAGTGTGTTGGTGATGTTTTATTTCTTATATGGTGGTAATGTCGAGTTGTAGTAATGCTCTGACTAGGATCACTCTGTTCTCTGTTCTTGAGATGCTCTAGGCCAAAGAATGACCAGACACACAAAAAGCAAGGCAAGCATGAAATGAGGTTTATTGAGAAAGGACAAGATAGGTTTACAGAGCAAGAGAAAGATACATTCACCATAGGAGATGAGTGGACCCTCTGTCATAGCAGAAGGGCTCTGATTATGGTCAGGGTCCTGTTTTATATTGCCTAGGCTGGGCACCATCAGACCACTTTGATGGACAGTTGGCAGTTAAATAACCTGAGTTTTGCTGCACATGCGGATCTCCCATGAAGCTCTCTGAAAGCCCCTTGTCGGGGCGGGGGGGTGGCGGCGGTGGTGAACAGCAATGTAGATTTGAGCTAATGGCATGATAATTAGAATTAGGTTGTTCTACATCACCTTTCAGACCCATTTTACCTGTGCTGCTTGGTCCACAGGCTAGGGAATCCTCTTCATTCTTTTGCAGTTGACACGCTAAGTTCTGATTGGCAGATTGGTAGATTGGCAGATTGGTGGGTGTTCTCTCCACCCCCAGGTGTGGCAATTGCTCTGGGCACCCACCAGCAGAGTCAGAGGTCCCTTGCTGTTTACCCAACAGTAACATTCCTATGTTTTTGACATTGTCTTTCATAAATATTTCCTACTTATGAAATATTGTATAATCAATTTTTTTCAAACAGGACTTGAAAGGCACACACTAATTATAATAAAATTATACTAGTCATTATCTCTAGGATTTGCATGTAGCAGGTGAAAGAGTTCAGGAAATTTCAGCCAAAATATGACTCGTTGCTATTAATAGAGTATTTTGAATTTCAGGCCCCTGGAGATCAACAAAGCATTGGAGGAGATCAACAAAGTGCTGGAGGAGATCAATAAAGCATTGCAGGAGGCTTTCCTTCTATCTGTACAAACCAGACTGACCAATCAAACGATCAAAAGAGGCAACTGACTTCCCTTCTTCTCCCTGTTATCTCAATAGAGCAGAATGCAACCAGACCTGGCCCAAATCATTTAAAACATAATACCTGTTTCTCAGATTAATTTACAAGTCAATCTCCCCCCCCCATTCATCCTGCCCAACAACATTTTAGCCCCTCATCAGAATTACCTACATTCTTCATTTTCCCTCCTCCCCACTCTAAAAGACATGTATAAAATATCTGAACTTCATTAGGATATTGGGCAATCATTCTGAGATTCTCCCCATGTGCATGATAAGCAAAACTTTCTCTTATTAATTTGCCTTAATTGTGAGTTGATCTTTCAGCAAACTTTTGTGGGAAAGGGCGGTTTCCCCTCACCCTACACAGGCAAAGAAGAGTTACTGTGTATCATTTAACTATTAGAGTTTGGTCCTTAGCTTAGTCTCTCCTCATCTAAACACCCTCCTTAGGTGATTTCACCAACTTCAATGCCTTAAATACCATTTATATTACGGTAAATTTCAACGTGCAGTGAAAACAGTTTGATGTCCCTCTGGAATTTCAGCCTCATGTGTCCAGCTGCTTATTCATCACCTCCCTTTGGATTTCTACAGATATCTCAGTGTTAACGCTCCCAGGGTCGAGCACACAGCAATATTTTCCCCCAAAGGGCTTGGTAATCTGTGTTCTCCATTCTGTGACAGATCCCATCATCTGGTCAATTGCTGTGCCAATATCTAAGAATCATATATTTTGTAGTTTAGTTCCCTCTCTGTGCTCTCACTTTACCCGATTCATCAGTAATCCTGTTCAACTCCAAAACATCTGAAATTCATTCATTTCCCTCAATCTTCACTCTTGTCTCTGTGAACTAAGTCACCATCACCTCTTGCCTGGATCAGTGCGCTTGTCTCCTGACTTCTCTCTGATTCCAAAACCACCCTCCCACAGGCCATTCTTCCAAAATATTCTGAGGGACTATTTTAAATGTAGAGCATATCATGCTACTTCTTGATAAATAACCCACAATGGAATCTCATTACATTTAAAGCAATACCCATATTCTGGTTTACCAAGCCCTGTACCGGCCTCTGCCTAGCTCTCCTGTCTTCTTCTCATACCACTCTTCCCTCACGCACTGCGTTCCAGCCCTCTTGGCCTTCTTCCTGCTTAGATGATCTTGTGTGCTTCTCCCTCAATATGTCAGTACTAAATTTTCCTCCTGACCAGGGTCCGTCATTGTCCCTGCTGTCATTCGTATTGGAGCATGTGTCACCTCTCAACAGCCTGCCCTGAGCTTTACTTTGTGATCACCTAGACATTCTCTGTGGAATTGCCTCACTTTAATTTTCTCCATAGCACTTATGAATGTTACATCGATCTGTTTAAATATTTATTCTCTCCCTAAAAAGTAAAATCACATACATAGCACTGACTGTGTGCCTGGCTCACTCCTGAAAACTACACATATATTGACTCATTTAGTACTCAGCAAGTCCTTCTAAGTTAGGTGATGTTATCATCCCCATTATACAGATGAGAACACTGAGGCACAGAGAGACTAAGTTATAGCTACTAAGCACCACAGTCAAGACTTGAAGTTAGACAGGCTGACTGCACTCTACTGCCACCACTGTGTATGAAAATTCCCTTGTGCTTTTCTTATTTTTTTCTCTCTATGTCCCCCACTTCGAACAGTGTTTGGCACATGGTGGCTGCTCAAAAAAAATTTTAATAAAAGAAAAACAAATATATTTTTTTTAAAATGCATGTTGATTTCAACAGAAAAGAATCCAAACTCTGTAAAATAATTTAGAGAGGTTTATTCTCAGCCAAGTTTGAGGACCATGGCCTGGAGCCATGTCCAAGAAGCCTTGGCAAGTGGACTCGGTGTAGTTGGGTTACAGTTTGGTTTTATACATTTCAGGGAGACAGGAATAACACATAAAGTCATAAATCAATACATGGAAGGGGTACATTGGTATGGCCAGGAAAGGTGGGACATCTCAAACAGTGGGAGCTTACAGGATATAGGTGGGTTTAAAAACTCATTTATAATTGCTTAAAGAATGAAGTTTTGTCTAAAGGCCCTTTTCATTTAAGATAAGGATATCTGTTAATCAGAGACAAGCCACCTGTCATATCTCAGACTCAAGGGATTTGTTAACTTAAATTGAGGACCTGTGTTTCAAGCTTTGTCTTGCATAGCCTTAGGCCTGCTAATGAGCTACAAAGGATATCTGCAGGAAGGAAGGAGAGCATGATAAGGCAGTGTGATCTCCCTTCTCATGGCCAGCAACTCAGCTTTAGAATATTTCTGGTGTCCCCTTGGCCAAGAAGGGTCCATTCAGTCAGCTGGTGAGGGCTTAATGTTTTATTTTAGTTCACATTGACATTGCTAGTTCCATACACATACACAGGCACATGAAAGACAGAAAGCAAAATGCTGTGTGTGACCTTCAACAATTTAAATTTAACTTCTCTGTGTTTCACTTTCTTCCTTTGTAAAATGGAATAATGATAGAACTTACAGTATAGTAAGGATTAAATAATGTAATATGCAGACAATATTTAGTACAGGGCTTGTATATGTACATATGTATATTATTTTATTATATAATTATTCAATAAATGTTAGCAGCAATAATGAAGAAGATGAAAATGATACTGTCTAAATCTGGACTTTTTTTTACTTTGTACTTTCCTTCATTTACCAAATTTCCAAATGCATAAATATATTGTCTAAATACGATTACCTGAGTATTTACGTCTTTATTTAAATCCTTCAGGTTTTTTGAGGGTAAACTCCTAACAGCTGGACCCCTCCCATGTGATCGTCACTTTGCTACCTCCAGAACTTCCTGGAGCGGATGGACGTGCATCTACTCAACAGGACGGTGTCTTAGTCAACGACTGCTCATCTGGAGCCTGCAATGTGCCAGGATCCTGCTTGGCAGCTGGACAGCAGAGGTGAAAGCTTAAACCCAGCCATCAAGATGCGCACGTTCTGCTGGAGGAGAAAGGACGGCAAGAAAACCGGTACGCCGTGTGCTCAGTTTTATGACAGGGGAGTCCCAGAGGGCCCAAGAGGAGAGCCACCTAAACCTCAGGTGCCCATGTGTTCCCTGTGCCAGGACAATCTGGCTCAGAATTGGAACATTAGTTTTATGGGAACACTTTCAAGCTTTATCCCAGAAGAATGTCCTGAAGGAAGATTATTCTTTTATCCTCTGTACCAGCAGACTACTAATAAGTCAACCATCTGCACTAAAAGTGCGTTTCTACCTTACGATGCTGGTCTTTCCATTTCTGTTTTCTTACAACAGCTCTAAGACATACGAAGTATTGTTATACCTGTTTTACCAATGGAAAACCGAAGCAAAGAGGTTAAGGAACGTGCCCAGGATCACACAGCTAATAAAAAAAGCAGCACCAGAACCCATATCCAAAGATCACAGATATTTTGAAGGCAGAAGACACTTTGCAAATTATTAGAAGATGCCTTTGGGGAAGTTATTCATTCCTCAGTTTGTTGATGTAAAATGTATTTGCACTATTCCTATAGGGACTGCAGGAGATGGTTCAGATAAGAGTGCTTTGTAAACTATACAGGGCATTAAAATTAAATGTAACATCATAGTAAGCAATTATTAATTAGTTATTTTAATAATATAGTGATTACAGAATTATTATTATCAATACCTATTAATATATTAATTTAATAGCAGGTTGTCTTAGATGAGGGTGATAACTAGGCTAAGGGATAAGAGAAGGGGGGAAATAAGAACTTTTTCAGAATTCAGTTTTTGTCCTTGATCAATATCAGAATTCCAGCCTCTAGCCAGGTTTGTGCTCCTGGACAGGAGTGGAGAGGGCTTGGGGAAGCATTTCTGGTCTCCCATCGTATTAAAGGTTATATCCAGGAATGTGTGTTGGACTCAACCAATGGAAGGTCAGACTGGGGAAGGTTCCCTCCCAGTTCCAGAGCATTTTATCTTAGATATGTAATGTATGTGTTCTCTGTTTCCATTTTTTGTGTAACTGTAAAACGAAAACATTATTATTGTTTATTTCCTATAAAAAATGTCTATTATGAGTTTGGTAAAAACTCTTATTTACTTATTACTTACTTATCTTTATAATATATAGGTCATAATTTCTATGCTGTTCTAGAACATAAATTTTGTTTTTAATTGAGCAAAAGAATGTGCACACTTTTTCACATCATTAAATAGTATTTTAATATTATGTATTTTTTCATTAGAGAAATGTATCACAGTTGGCTTAATCACTTATTTATTTTATCAATTTGAAATTGTTTCCAATTCCTCATAATAGTAAATGTTGAAATACATCTTTATTAATATGTTTTGATATCTATAGCTTGCAACTTCTTTAGAATAAGCCTCTGTATGTATGTATGCTGGAGGAAAAGCATGTTCACCTTTACAGCCTTGTATATCCGCTGACGAAATGTTTTACTGATGGTTAAACCAATTTAAACTCTTACCAGACATTTGTGAGAGTGCTCATTTTCTCTCACTTTTGCTAAACTTGAGAATTATAATTTTAAAAATTGCTGATTTTTAAAATTTATTTATTTATTTTATTTCATTTTTTTAAAATTGCTGATTTTAGAAGTGTCTGTTTTAATTTGAATTAAAAAATAATAATAAAGTTAAATCTGTTTTATAGTGTACTTATTGCCATTGGGATTCTTGTTTGTAAACAGAGTTTTCAGGAATCCAGACTGTCATTTCCCACAGTCTATGGGACTTTCCACTTGGCTGTACCACAATCCCAGAAACAATTCTTAATCTGTTCCGGTTCATCCCTATGCTTTCTCCTCAGTTTTTCCCTTGGATAATGGCATATAAGCATTAGTCCTCTTAACCAAAACCCTATTCAAACTCTTACCTTATGTTCACTCCTCTCTAAGCAGGCGTTTCATCTTGATAATTCTACCATTTAAACATCTCTCATATCAGTCCCTTCTGGGTCCATCCCCATTAATGCTGTCTTAGAATAGTTGCTGATCAATGATCAGAGACACGTTCTCGGTAGCTTCGCAAGAGGAATTGCAGGCTTAGGTTCACTCCCACTATCTGTCTTTCACTCTTTTGCCAGAGTGATTGCTTCAAAGTGCAAATATGCTTATGACGAATTCCCATCCCTTTCTGTTTTTGCTGTTATGAAATCTTAAATGTGCACCTTTGATATTAGTCTTTCAATGAGTTTTGGATATTTATCACTGGTTACAGGTGATGGGATTTTAGGTGTCACATGGATAGACACCATTTTTATTTTACTACTTGGTGTATTTGTTTTTATGCAGTAGAAATAATTAAACATGTCTAATGAATGATAGTGTGTATTTTTAACAAATGTTTTATGATTAAATTTATTTTAGAAATATATTAAGTAAATAATAACAATATTGGCTGGTGGATATGTTCAAAAAAATTCTCCAAGTTGAAATATCAGTGATAAAAACTTCTGAAGCACCTTTTCTTGCTGTTGGTTAATTGTATTATAACTGTACTTAAGACTGAATTTCCTGCCAGGCACTGAGCCCCAAGGTACAGGAACTCTCTTGCTTTCTTGTTGAGCCCTTGTTACTAGGCATATATATTAAAAACCCAATATATTGTACATGAATATAAAAAATGAATGAATAAGCATATTAGCCTTATTTCATTTTTATAATTTTAATTTTTTATTAAAAAATTTATAGTTCACTGCAGCCTTGATCTCCTGGGCTCAAGTGATCCTCCTCACTTCAGCCTTCTGAGTAGCTGGGACTACAGGCATGAGCCACTGTATTTGACATTTTTTTCTCTTTTTTAATTGAATATATTTTTTTTCCCCAGTTCTGAATAAGTTCTGGTGGGTAGGAAAGAAGTAGAAAAGACAAATTTGTGATGGTGTCTCAATCTTCTCTAAAATCTTACAAGTACCAAAGAACCATCTCTTCTCTTTGAGTTTGTGAGTTCCCTGTCTTTCTACATCTTTTTCCTTATACATATATGAATCAAAATATGAAATTTTTCAGGGTACCAATTTTAAATATCCAAATTTGTTATTACCAGTAAAATTTTATTTACAATTACACTCATGCATTGTTTAACAATGGGGACAGGTTTTGAGAAACGCATTCTTAGGTGATTTTTGTTATGCAAATATCATAGAGTGTACTTACACAAATCTAGGTGATATAGTCTATTAAATACTCAGACTATATGTCATAGGCTATTGTTCTTAGGCTGCAAATGTGTATGGTATGTTACTGTATTGAATAATGTAGGCAATTGTAACACAATTGTAAATATTTATGTATCTAAATATATCTCTATATAGAAAAGGTACAGAAAAACCCAAGATCTGATGGATTCACTGATGAATTCTACCAAACATTTAAAGAAGAACTAATATTAATTCTTCTCAACTATTCCAAGAAAGTGAAGTGGAGAGAATTCTTCCAAACTAATTCTACAAGGCCAGTATCTTCCTGACACTAATACCAGACAAAAATACAACAAAAAACTATAGATCAATAAACATAGATGCAAACATTGTCAACAAAATACTAGCAAACCAAGTTCAACAGCTCACTAAAAAGATGACTTACCATGATCAAACGGGATTCATCCAGAGATGTAAAGATGGTCTAACATACGCAAATTAATAAATGAGATATGTCACAAAGTGATGGACAAAACCGTATGATAATCTCAATAGATGCAGGAAAAAAGCAGTCAGTGAAATTCAACATCCCTTCGAGATTAAAAACCCTAAACAAATTAGATATAGTGGGAACGTACCTCAAAACAATAAAGGTAATCTATGACAAATCCATAGCTAATATCACACTGAAGAGGACAAAGTTGAAAGTTTTTCCTCTAAAATATGGAACAAGACATGGTTTCCCACTTTCACCATTTCTATTCAACACAGTACTGGAAATTCTAGACAGATCTATTAGGCAAGAGAAAGGAGGGAGTCAAATTGTTCTTATTTATAGACACCATGTTCTTACATGGAAAAAGACCTAGAGATTTCACAAAAAACTGTTAGGACTAAAAATCAAATTCAGTAAAGTTACAAAAATCAGGAGTGTTTCTGTACACCAAGAGTGAGCTATCTGAAATGGCAATCAATAAAGAAATCTCATTTATAATAGAAATAAAAAATACATAGAAATTAATTTAATCAAGGAGGTGAAACATTTCTACAATGAAAACTATAAAAAATTGATGAAAGAAATTGAAAAGGATACTAATAAATGGAAAGATAGCTCATGTTCATGGATTATAAACATTAATATTATTAAAATGACTGTACTACCCAAAGCTATCTACAGATTCAATACAATCTCTATCAAAATACCAATGACATATTTCACAGAAATATAAAGAACAATTCTAAAATTCATACAGAAACACAAAACCCTAAATATTCAAAGCAATCTTGATCAAAAAGGACAGAGCTAGAGGCATCACACTACCAGAATTTAAAATATACTACAATTCCATAGTAACCCAAACAGCATGGTACTGGCATAAAGATAGAGACATAGACCAGTGAAACACATTTTAAAAACTCAGAAATAAATTCAAGAATTTATAGCCAACTGATTTTTGATAAAGGTAAAGGTGCCAAGAACACACATTGGAGAAAGGACAGTCTCTTCAATAAATGGTGTTGGGAAAACTGGATATCCATATACAAAATAATAAAACTGGACCCCTATCTCTCACCATTTGCAAAAATCAACTCAGAGTGAATTAAAGACTTAAATGTCAACCATGGAACTATGAAACTACTAGTAGAAGACATAGGGGAAATATATCATGACATTGGTCTGGATAAGTGTTTTTTTAATAAGATCTCAAAAGCTCAGACAACAAAAAGCAAAAATAGAAAAATGGTATTATGTCAAACTAAAAAGCTTCTGCACAGCAAAGGAAACAATAGAGTAAATAGACAACCAACAGACTGGGAGAAAATATTCTCAATCTATGCATCTGACAAAGGGTTAATATCCAGAATATATAAGGAACTCAAATAATTTAAAAGCAAAAACCAAATAATTTGATTTAAAATGGGAAAAAGATCTGAATAGACATTAAACAAAATGTACTGATGGTCAACAGGTATATGAAAAAATACTCAGCATCAATAATCGTCAGAGAAATGTAAATCAAAACCATAATCACAGTTAGAATGGCTATTATTAAAAGACAAAAAATGACAAATACTGATGACAATGTGAAGAAAGTGGAACTCTTACACAATATAGGTGGGAATGTAAATTAGTATAGCCATTAGGAACAACAGAATGGATGTTCATCACAACATTAAAAATAGAACTACCATAAAATCCAACAATCCCACTTCTGTGTTTATATTCAAAGTAAATGAAATAAATATGTCAAAGAGATATCTACACTTCCATGTTTATTTCAGCACTGTTTACAGTAGCCAAGATTTGGAAACAACCTAAGTGTCCACTAATGGATGAATGGATAAGGAAAATGTGATGTACATATACATAATGGAATACTATTTAGCCATAAAAATGAAATCTTGTCATTTGCTACAAATGGATGAACCTAGAAGAAATTATATTCGGTGAAATAAGACAAACACAGAAGGACAAACACTGTGTGGTCTCATTCATATGTGGAGTCTAAAAAATTGATCAAACAGAAGTAAAGAGCAGAATAGAGTTTACCAGAGGCTGGAACAAGCAGGGGAAGGGGTGGATGGGAAGAAGTTATTCAATGGGTCCAATATTACAATTAGATAGGAGGAATAATTTCTGGCATCCTATTGCATGGTAGACTATAGTAGACTACTGTGCAATAATAGTCAATAATAATGTAATGTATACTCAACGATAATGTATTGTATACTTCAAAATAGCTGGAAGAGAGGATTTTGAATGTTCTCACCACAAAGAAATGACAAGAATTTGAGGTGATGGATATGTAATTCCCTTGACTTGATCATCACACAATGTATGTCTGCATTGAAACATCACATTGTACCCTCAAAATGTGCACAATTATTATATTTCACTTAAAAATAAATAAAACATAAAAATATAGTATTAAATTCTTAACAAAATGGTACACCTGTATAGGGCACTCACCATGAATGGAGCTTTCAGGGCTGTAAGTTGCTCTGGGTGAGTCAGTGAGTGAGTGGTGAATGAATGTGAAGGCTTAGGACACTACTGTACACTACAGTGCACTTCATAAATGCTATCTACTTCAGCTGTTCTAAATTTGTTAAAAAATATTTTTCTTCCTTAAATAATAAATTGGCCTTTGCCTTACTATAAGATTTTTTACTTTACAAACTTTTTATTTTTTAAATTTTTGAATCTTTTGTAATGACACTTAGCTTAAAATACAAACACATTGCATTAGCATACAAAAATATTTTATTTCTTTATATCCTAGGCCGATAAGCTTTTTTAAAATTTTAATTGTTTTTTTTTTTCACTTTTTAAACTTTTTTGTTAGAAACTGAGACACAAACACATTAGCCTAGGCCTACACAGGGTCAGAACCATCAGGTCCTCATTAGGTGATAAGAATTTTTCAGTTCAATTATAATCTTATGGGACCATTGTCATATATGCAGTCAGTCAGTCAGTCTTGACCAAAGCATTGTTACTTGGTGTAAGACGGTATATGCATTCACAAATTATTTTTAGAAAGAATAACTCATTGCAAATATTAATAATAGAAATAGAACTTGAACTCTAGGTCTTTGTAATCCCATTGACAGAAAAGAGCACAATGAAATGCATCTAGAGCCTAGAGATGCCCACTATTCCACAGTCCCTTACATACAGAATTCTGTATTGCATAAAGCTCAATTCTTGAAGGAGAAAAATAGTCAAGGACAGGTAAAGTTCCCATTCCTAGTATTAATATTTCTCTATGTGAGTGGAGAGTCTTTTAGTTGTAAGTGACAGAACAGAGAAACAGGTCAAACTGTTTTAATTCCAAAAGGGAATGTTTGCCTCCTGGAACTGAAAAATCCAGTGGTGCTTGGGCTCAGGCATGGCTGGATTCAGATGCTCAAATTATACCAATGGAATTAGTCTATTTCTGTAAACTTAAGCCATAGAAAAACTTTTGTTTGTTTTGGCTTTGCTTTCCTGCAGCCCTTTCATATATGGAGAGTCTGGTAGCTCCAGAATCATGCTATTATTACAATGAATAACCGCTTTGGAAAGAGAACACCTATTTCAATAGCTGCGGGTATTAAGATGGGACAGTGACCTTCAAATGGACTGTCTGTTTGGAATTGGCTCCTGATATCTCCAAGTAGATCATTTATTGAATGTTTATTCTGTTATTATTTTGTTCACCACATTTACTGAACACCTAACATGTTTCAGGCACTCCCTTACAAAGTTGCATACCAGGTATGTTGCTCTCTTAGTCAAGTTTGTTTGTGGGATACAGAGAGATTCACAAAGAACACACTACAGTGGGAGAAGAATCACAGTAGTGATATAAATAATCCTATAGATGCATGAAAGCAGGACATCTAAATGAGTCTGAGATCAGGAAAAGATGAATAACATTTTGGAATCACCTAGGTAAAGAAAGTTTAGAACTTCACCCATCTTTATTGCTATATTGTGCTAGTGGTGTTAGCTCTCATCACTGCAACCATTGTCTTTAATAGAGTCTGGGAGGTGTCTATGGACAGCTTCCATATAGAGAGAGCATAGTTCTGCCTAGAAGGCCTGTTTGTCTTTTTTCCAGGGAAAACAGTATTTGGAACTTAAAAATAATTTTTCAAAATACTTCTCTAATGTATGTGGATTTGTTTTACATTTTATTCATTATTTATTTTATATTAATGAATCATTTGGTTATTTCCCTTGGTGAGCAGAATTTTCTAGCATTGAAGATGTGAATAATGCAGAGATAACTAATTATGCTATTTTTTTTAGCATGCACATTTCAGATGCAGAAAGATTCTTACTGAGGGAAAATAAAAACCAAACATTTTAAATTGTCATTGTCTAGAAACTGTGATGGGAAAAATGCTCTATGTAAGTTTGAAAATTAATGATTAGGCTGGGGAAAATCGTGATAAAACAAATCATGATCTCTCTGTTAAACCAACAACACAAAGGGGCAAGTCAACAGACCCAAATTCTTAGACTGGCCACCCACTATTTCTCTGTCCCATCCCTTATTTTTAAAGTAAGGTCCTTTCAGTGCTGATAACTGGGAGATCTGTGAATACCTAACATTAATTCCAAGAAAAGACTAACTTGTATTTTGTTAGAATATATAACTCCTATAATTTTTAAAAATTTCTGTCTTTAAGGCAGATGATCGAATCAACCAAGAAACATACTTTAACTTAAAAACTGCACAGAAATTGATGTATGTAATGTTAGAACATAGAATAAAAACAAAAATGGAAAAATAAAACCAATAATACCAATTCTTGGAATACTACATGTTTTTCATACTTGTATGAATAATTTCATAGTTTATAAGTTTTCTATTTAGACAAAGTATTTATATCTAGGGATGACAGCCAGTGGGCTTATACCATTAAGGCCGCGTGGACTGTTAACAGTCTGTGTCTGTTCTGATAAGCCTCATGTTGTGCTATTCCAGTGGTTAAATATTTTAAATATCATTCCTTATAATAACATTGGGAAACTGATATGACTTCCTCTTAACCTCAACCATTGAGGACAGGTGTATTATCCTGTCAATTATTATGAAAATAGTCCTGCTTTGAAATTAGACAGGCCTGGGTTTGAGTCTAAATATCCTGCAGACTAATTGAAGCAATTCTCATGTTCTTTGTAGTACTTCTTGCCCCCATTTGAAATAAACTGTTAAATAGTTTTTCTTATATGAGCAGAGTATAAATTTAGGATGCCTACTTTCTGATAAGACTTTTTCTAGAAAGTCAGAATTCCTTCCTCACATGGGTTGTGGACAAACTGGGCGTGGGCCCCACCAAAGCAGATTAAGAATAGCCAGTATCAGGCTCTGCTGTTTGGTCAAGATAGGAGCAGGAAGACCCAGACAGTAATCAAGGAGAAGTGCAATGCAAGGATTATATGTAGACATCTTTAGAAATCAGACATAAACAATTATTTTCTCAAGCCCAAAGCATTAGCAGGAGCAAAGCAGTGGAGATCCTAATTGGGTAAACCAAAGAGAGAAAAAGTGTTGGTAGAAAGGTTTAAAAAAAAAAAGGGACACTGAGATAGCAATTCTCAAATATGAATGTCATCAGAATCTCCTGGTAAGCCTTTATATATACACATTCTCAAGTTGCATCCCAATATGCAGAATCAGGATCTCCAGGGGTGGGGACTCTATATTCCATAGGACACTCAGATTAATTTGCAATCACCCATCCTTTTGTCTGATACTAACTTTTAGAGGCCACTGTTCAGAACAATATCTATGAATGCTAAATTCTATCGGCTTCCAGCCAATTAAAAAATTATTATTAAAAAAAATTAAGATACAGAAAACAATAAATGCATTGGTCAAAATAAGAAGAATATCATGATTAGGCTCTAAGTAATTGTGTATGTTACCTCAATTCACACTGCTAGTAAAAGCACAGAGTTGGAGAGGCTTAGATTTGAATGTCTCTAACTTAAGCATCTGTACGGCCATGAGCAACTTGCCAAAACACTCTAACATATAATTTCTTATCTGTTAAATTAAAAAGAGCATTATATAGCTCTTAGAGTTATTATAAATATTAAATAAAACAATATAGGCAATGGTCAGGTAGAATGCCATGAGCGTGTGGGTGTGCGTATATATATACATTTATGTTGTGTGTATATATGTGTATATATATATATATATATAAAATTTGGAATTAGTACGAACAAACCTATCTCATAATTTATATAATCGTTTTTCAAAAAGCTAGATTCTTCAGCTCCTAAGATGCTGTTGTATTTCATCTTTAGCTCTCTGGTGACCCATCCCCACTCCTTCTCTTCCAAACATGCTTGTGATAATAGACAAAGTAATTAAGCAGTGTAAATTATTTATGAGTTACAGACAAATTCATTAACTACCAAAAAAAAGTACAAATATCCAATCTTCTAATCTTCTGACCCCATGCCCATTGTCAAATCTGAGGCTGTGTCTATTTCACACAAAATTATGGATCCAAGCATGCATTGAAGCTTCTATTTGGAAACTGTCGTGATCAATATTACAGAAATGGGTCATTCTTAGAAAGCTTCAATCAAAAGGATGCTTGGAACCGTTCTAGATTAGAGCTATGGTACCTGAACATCCTTTAGAAATAGCATTTCCAGAGTGAATCCTAAGGAATAATCCAAACTGCTAGATTTACAGAGAAGTGAGGTTTGCCTTGGAATAATTGCATCCTATCTGGTAGATGTGGGATTTTAGAAGGCTTTTGCATCTACAAGTAATACAGGTAGGTTTTACTTTGTGATTTCATGTCACCACTCAGCTGAAGGAGAAAACTGGTAAAAACTAATACAGACTGTTGGTACCATTGAAGTAGGATATAGATTCAATTCTACCCAGTTAGGCTTCAAAAGTTATAAGTGTTGGAGTCATTTTGGGTTTTAATTCCTTCGCTCCCACATACTGGCTGTCCTTTGGGAAGTTAGATGATCTCTCAGTGACTTAGTTTCCTCATATGTTAAATAGGAATTGTTACATGCACCTGATAGAATCATTTCCAAAACTACAGGAAATTTTACATGGATTCAGACAGAAAGTTTTAAAGACACCGTAAGAAACATTAAATTATTGTTTACTCAGCTGAACAAAATAATGCCAAATCTGACACTAACCTAGAGCAGTTAAGAATATTTATCATCTCCTTTTTCCTGGCCTGACTTCCATAATTCTTCTTATACTTGTTAATCTAGTACATAATAAAATATAATGCATATAGAAAAAGATTACATTGCAATTATACAATTTGATGAATAACTATAAAGTGAACGCCCATGTCCAATAGAACATGGCCAGCATCCTGAAGTCTCAAGCTTTCTCTTTCCCATCACCTCTTCTATCCTCCAGGGGTGAGCACTATTCTAATGTGTACAGTGATTACTTTCTCCTGTTACTAATGGTTGTACTATCTACAAGCATCCCCCCCAAATATAATTTACTTTGGTTGTTTTCTAACTCTAAATAAGTGAAATAGTATCATATGTATTTTTACCTGCCTATGTTTCTCAAAATCATGTTTGAGAGATTTATGTTGTGGAACATTCCTTTTTTTCTTTGCTTTGCACCATTCCATCAAATACGTCCATTCCGGATTATACATGCATCCTGCTCTTGATAGATACGTGTTTTGTTTTCAGTTTTAATCTGAGAAATCTTGATATAGACATTCTTGTATATGTTCCCTGGTGCTCAAGTGTCTTTGTTTGGGCTCCCACTGAGGCAAAGGCTGTGATAAGAGGCTGAGTGTGGGTACTTTATCTGGGAAACAAGCCAGGAGGAGCAGGGAGGGAGCAGATGGAGTGAATGAGATAAGGAGAAAAGGCGAGAATTGGTGGTTTTAGCTGTGGCCCCTTTCGTCCTTGGGGCTGGAGTCTACCAGAACCTCTGATAAACATACAGAATGTTTCCAAAATTTTCCTAAAGGCCTGTATTCTTCAGGCTTCACCAACAAACTTCAGGCCCCTGGGTTTTAAGGATCGATCCAGGGAAATTAACTCCCTTACACCTCTCATCTCTTGTAAATGATTTGTTTTAATTTTTTTTCTTTACTTCTAGTAGAATTTGACCTTGTGTCCAGAAATCTTGCTAAACTGTTTGTTAATAATTACAATAATTTATTTGTATATTCTTTTGACTCCCTGCATACATAACATATAATATGCAAATAATATCAGTTTATTTTCCTTTCCAATAGTTTTGTCTTTAATGCATCTGTTTTGTGGGGGGAGGAGGATTACTGCCTGAGTGATCCCTGCTGTAGGTTTTATCATACTGAAGAAATTCCCCACCCCCCACTCTTAGTTTGTCAGACAATTTTTGCTGTCAATGGATACTAATTTTATCAAACATGCTTTGTGCCTCTATTGAGATGATATGATTTTTTCTATTATTCCAAATATTGGTGAATTAAATTGATCAATTTTATAATGTTGAAACAAACTTGAATTTTTGGCATAAGAACAATTTGGTCATGAATATTATGTCTTTTACACATTACTGTAGAAGTTTGCATTTATTATATGCTTTTATTGTACATGTTTCATTTTTTAAGTTTACATACATAAATATATAAGGAATACATATATAATCACATAAATATGCATATATATTAATAATATCTACCTCAATTTTACATATTTACGTATCTTATATAATCTCAGTAAAATTATATTTCACAGAATTTTAGTGATTTGCTCATGGTCGTACATCAGATTAAATTAGTGACTTCCAAGTATGTATATGTAAGATCGACTACTGGACATATTTATTCCCCGGGTGTTTGGTAGAATTCACTGGTGAAGCCTTTTAGGCTTGAAATTTTCCTTTTGGGAAGATTCTTGATTGATAATTAAATGTCTGTGATGGGTGCAGGGTGATTCTGACATGTGGATCAATGTCGGAAAGTTATATTTTCTAGAAATGTGTACATTTGCTCCTAAATTTCAAATTTATTGCTGTGAAACTATTCTTACTATCCTCTCTCTTTTAGTGTGTACTAGACCTACAGTGATGTATATTCCTTTCAAGCCCTGATGTTGGTTATTGGGGCCAGCTGTTTTCTTGACCCGTCTCACCAGAATATACTTGGTTTTGTCTTTGCTGATAGCTTGGTTAACTGGTCCTCTACTGTATGTTTTTTGTTTTTTTTTTCCTGTTTAGTTAATGTCTTCTCTCATTTTGTTACTGGATCCAAGCTTGCAGCCCTCTGGACAGTGGTCTCCAACCATCCTCACATTAGGGCACAGTCCCGTGGGGCTCAGGTTACTATGGGATCATATTGCTAGACCAGCAGCTTGTCCAGTTCTGAGTTTTTATTTCTGTCTCTTGCCGTGCAAAAGGCCAGGGAAGAGGGAGTTTTCATTGTTCAGAGACGGCAAAAGTTGAGAAGGAAAGTGGCTTTGGAGCTCTCTTAGCTCACCAATTTTCCATTTTCACAGCCTTTAGGTGGTAAGAAACTTATGAAATATTTTATTCAGCTTTATTAGTTGTGTGGGTGTTAGGATCATTTAAACAACAAGAAATCCCTTACTTTTATTTTAACTTGCTTTATAATGATACTTTTCTTCCAATTGTACCTCATTCAAAAACAGGTACTAGTGCTATCATAATAAAGTAGGATTTAAAAATAAATTATATATAATATATACATAGTTTAAATATATATATATATTAACATACAGAGAATCATTGTTGTAATGTTTTATAATTTTATTCTTAAAGTAAAATCATCTGTACATATACCTTAATATTATTGAGCTTGAAAAAAACCATAGGCTATCTCCCTCACCTAGATAGGGTCAACCTGACTATTCGCCTCTGTGTGTGAGCATCTTTCACCAAACAGTAATTGAAGAGAATCAAAATAGATATTTTAAAACAAATTTCTGATGTATTTTCTACTTCAGTAAATCCATGACAAATAGAAACAATAACATAACACTTTTTCCAGAAAAGAAAATGTTCTGTATTATGATATAACATTTAAAAATGTTAGATTTTCAGGATGTTAGTAGGTATACCAAATTAGCACACTAGTCCTCTATATAAAAGATCACCCTTAGCATACTCAAAGTCAGATTCAAAGCATTGAGAACTGCTAACACAATCATTCTCAGAAGTCACTACTTGGAATCCATGTGCATTTCTACAATGCTCCCCTGCCCGGGTAGTAAGAGTGCTATACCTGCTTCATCTGTTTTGTTCGTGTTTTTCACTTTTCAAGACATCTGAAAACAAAAAAATGTGATAACATCACAAGGCAGCTACTTGTCTAGTAAATTGATGATAAGGTCTCACCGAAAGGCAGCGGGTTTTCCTTTACTCCGTATTATCATTTGTAGGGAGACTGCTAGTCAGAACTTGAAAGTTTATTTGCCATTTTCCACCAAATTGAGCACCGATATGCCCTGCTGATTTTCTCTTTTTCTCAATTAACCAATTTACATGTTGTCTCAGTTACAAGAAGAGATACAGTGGACCAGGCTACATGTGACAAATCTAAATTCATTCACTCTGGTCACAAACGATCACTATTAGCTTTTGGAGGGATCCTTCAGTAAAATTAAAGTTTAAAGTTTTAGAGAACTGTTCTATCAACCACATCTTGACACCTTCTGAGACAACACCTTGTAAAATGTGGTATTACACATAGTAGGCGTGAATTAGTAGAAAGAGCATTGAATGTGGAGTCCAACCAAATTCTGTTCAAGCTTGACTTCATCGGTATGCCAGAGGAGTAACCCTGACAAAAGCTACTTAAGTTCTCAGCTATTGAAAACATGATATTACCTGTCTAATTGTCTCTCTGTCTGCCTGAGGGGCAAGATCGTTGCAAAGTGTCAGTGAACAGAAACAAATTCAGAAATGAGAAATTAGCTTCTTGCCTCTTTCTGATAATGTGCTTCTTTCCATCTCATCCTTACCCTTCATCCAGCCTCGAGGGAGGCAGTGGTGTCACCTCACAGCCACCCCTCACTGTGCACAGAGGAACGCCAGTGAAATAATGTGTCCAAGCCATCATCACCTCTCGCCTGGACAAGAGCATATGCCTCATACCTGGGCTGCCTTTGTCCACACTTGCTCCCAACAGTGCTTTTCCCATGGAGCCATCACAGTGATCTTTTAAAAATATTCATGCAATCATGTCAACCTCCTGCTTAAATCCCCCAAAGGCTTCCCATCACACACTTGGACTGAAATATCAAGTCCTTGCAGAGTTCACAAGGCTCTGAAAAGTGTCACCCCACCCATCTTTCTGATCTCTCCTTCCACCACTCTCCTCTTCACCTCCATGTTCCAACCTCGCTGGTCCCTTTGTTTTTCACATTCACCGAGCTTCTTCCCAACTCACTCTATGACCTTTGCACACTTTGTTCTCTCTTGCAATCATGTCCTTCTCTCTGTTCTCTACCTGGGTGGCTTCTTGTCACCCTCCAGATCACTTGTTAAGAGAAGCCATTCTTAGGTGCCCTTTCTAAAGTACTCTTTCCCCAGCACCTGCCACTTTCTTGGAAAAGCCCTATTTATTTCCTTAATAGGACTGATCATGATCTCAAATTACCTTAGGTTTAGGTTTACCCTTTACTATCTGTCTCATCTCATTACAGAAGCAGCTCCTAGGGAGAGCTCATCTGATGTGTTCATTGCTTTATCTCATTTCTTGAAGAGTCCTCGCACATAGGAGGCTCTTGATAAACATTTGAGAATACTAGGTCTTTTACAATTCGCCTAAGGCTATCTCTTCTGCACATCAGCCACTTCCCCTTCTATGTCCCAGGATCACCAATACAGTCTCTCGCTTGCCTTGGGACATTTGTTTTTTTCTCAAGGAAAATGCTCTTTCTTTACCTAATTTTGCATACCCATCTTTGGAGATTCACTCTGTCAGCGTCTTCTCCCAGAAGTCTCTGTGATTTCCTTAGATTACGTTATGTGGTTCTTCTCTGTGACTGTATTACCTAAAGCCTACCCTTAGTATTTGCTTACCAAGTGCATTAGACTGCTTGTATATAGTTCTGGCTCTCTTCTGCCAGAGACAAACTTTTAAAAAATCTCTGTATTCACAATATCTAACAACATGCCTGACATGTAACAGGTACTAAAAGAAAAGGTATGAAAAATTAACAGCTTAATGAGGGAATAGGGTCACATAAATCAGCTGAAATAAGTAAAAGAATTAAACATATGAGAGTAGCAGAAAAGAAGAAATTAAAGCATCGTTTTGGGCATTCCTGTGAGTATTTACCTCTCCTAAGCATTATTGTTTGAGGATCTCTCCTATTCTAGAGATGAAGAATCAAAAAAAACATAAGCACATTTACAATGTCCTACACACACAAAATAATTTCTTTTATTTTTTTCTTAGAGGAGCCCCAGTAATGAGAGTTATAGATGAAGTTACAGATGAGTTATAAATGAAATAAACAAGGCAAAGTCTACTGTCCAAAATCAAACCACCATGGAAATGGCAAAACTGGAATTTACATTCAAGATTTTTGGTGTAATCATACATGTATATGGCTATAATGTGCTTACTTTCCCAACCTGGAAGGAAATCATGGTTCATTTAATAAATGAGCTCTAAGTTGAGGCATAGGCACATTAAGACTTCTACCTTTGCTGGATAGCTTTCCAAGTTAATTTCATTTATTTGAAGTTTTGAAAAATAACCTCAAAGAGTTTTATATTAGGTGGTTTCTATTTCTCTGCTGAAGTTAGAGAAGATACAACACAATTTTCAAATGATAAAAATAAACTGTCTAATAAAAATCAGGAGCTTATTTATGTCTAAACTAAAATTAACCAAATTACAGTTAATGCTAAAGGGAACTTCACAGGTTATCTAGTTCAGTGAGTCTTTAATGTTTTTCAGGTACCTGAACATCTGAGATTTAAGATTTCTTTTCAGAATACTATCAAACATGAAACTCAAAATAACTAAGTCCCAATTACATATAGACATATAGTAGCATATGCCAATTGCTTAAGAAGAGGTCATGTATGTCTGTGTATGTGTGTGCATGTGTGTATATTTATTTCCAACCCTCCTTCCCAGAGAAAATGAAGCTTCTTTATTTTTCCTGCAAATAATTGGTCTTTCACTAGAACCCTCCCCCAAATATCAGCTAGTCTAGGGGGAAGGTGTTTAAATTAAGGACAATCTAGTAACCTTTCACTGAGGCAATATCAGTGGCACTATAGGTAATGCTTGATTAAGATTTTTTCAGTCACCTGCCTCATACCCCTCTTATCCAAGATGCCATAGGATGTAGGAAGGAACTCACTGTGTCCCAGAAGCTGTGAAAGTGTGGAAATCCATAGGTCTACACTGTGAATTCTCTGTATCTTGGTGGTCCATGACTACAATGGCTGTATCAGCTTCTTTCATGGATTAGTGCCCACTGTGGTTCGCTGTCCCTGACAACCTTTTGAAAAATTCTGGGTGAGCACCTCCAGGAGTCCAATATTTTGATTCTGGGTCCAGAAAGCCCCATACTGAAGAGCCCCTTAGTCTTGACTCCTTGCTTTCAGAACTTCATGGGATTATCTGGGTCTCTTGAATGGCAAGTCCAGGCCATGGAGAGACAGGGCAGCTGCTACTTGCTCACTGTCCAGCTGCCTCTCACTGATGCAGCCACCATGGACTTTGCCATCACACTTCTTCAGTGGGCATGGGGCTTGATGGCTACATGCAGATCTCCCAGAAACTTGCTGTCCACCACATACTCATCAGAGGAAGCATAGCACTGGCCCCTTTGTTGCCTGGCTTCCCCATACCCATCTGGATTTTTAAAGCTTTTCTCAAAAGTTTAGGTAAGAGAGAAAAAGAAAATTCAAATTTAAAACATGTATGCATTGCTATTTTTTCTGATTGAAAAGGTTCATCATGACTCCATTTTTTTTCCAGTGGAAAACATATTTCATTGATGAAGTTTCAAATTTCTACATTACAATTTGAAAAACTCTAATCTACTCCAGCAACATAACTTTAGAGATTAGGTCCAAAGAGAACTTACGACTTTTTGAAAATCTCAACACTGTTTCTTACCAAACTGTCCCTCTCAACAATTCTAAGAGACACTAATGTTTCATCCTCTAAATTAAAAGTAGATGGTCATTAGAATAGTGAGAATTAAGTGGTTGGGTATGCCATAGACTGATACAATTTCTAAGAAGAGTACCTTAGGTCTCTGAAAATTTCTACCTTGTTATTTTGTGCAAATGAGTTTGTACAACTTAAGACCAAGTCCAGGAACAAAAATGCATTCCATTATTCACTCATCAGTCCAACCATCCAGTTATTCACTTATTCATTCATTCAACAAAAGCATGTTAATTATCCATCTACAATGTTTTGAGAACAGTGCCAATAATGTTCTGAGTTGTTGCAATGTAAATTTAATAAAACAAGTTCTCTCTCAGAAAAGGAAACTAGGGAAGATAGAATATACAATACATTTTTGTAAGTGCTATAATTGAAATATTTAGAGGGTGCTGTGAGATCATAGAAAAAGAGACATTAGCTGGATAAAACATCAGAAAAGGGGATATATAGGAGGTGGCATTTGAAATGAACCTGAAACGAAAGTTTTACTAAATGCTAAAAGCCATACCTGTCAAAGTATGAGCTTAGGTGTGGGGACACAAAACGATGTGGCAATTTGCATTGGAATGTCCTTATTTTTAACTTGAAGTTTCTGATAATAGCCAATGTCAGTAGGTTTCTTTATATAGCAACTTACTATTTAAAGAAAACAAATGACATAGCAAGATGGAAATAAGAAGTGGATAAAAAATAGATAGATGCAGAAGTCCTGGATTTATGTGCTTATTATGCCACACACTGGTTATTACCTTAGGTCAATTAGCCTCTCCAAGAATATTTTTCACTAGATAAATAAAAGTATTTTCAAATCATAAGGATTTAAGCAATAACAACAATGACAATAATAGAACCTTATATTATGCAAGGGTTATTGCTAAAGCATGTTTGCAGTTATCAGCACATATTTTTAAACCAATTAATCCTCACAGCAATCCTATTATGTAGATACTTTTGATTTTCTGATATTTAAAATAATAATCAATGCTAATGGGTCTCAATTTTTTAGACATAAGAAATACTGGGAGGTGGGGGAGGACTGTTAAAAACTCTGTTTCATGGACTGCCTCTACTAAGAAATTTGATTTACTAACTCAGTGTTTATCTGCTTTGCCTGCTCCTTAGAATTACCTGGAAAACATTTCAAATTACTAAAGATTTACCACTGAGATAAATCCAATCAGAACATCTGGGAGTTCCATGCTGCTTCTAGTTTAAATATCCACCCAAAGGATTCCAATCCACATCCTCCATAGAGAACTCTGCTTTAGATCTGTTCATCCACCCCCCAGTTGATTCTGACCCATGCTGAAAATCCCTGCATGTGAGCTACAGGTGCAGGAGGAACAGGGAGGAAGAATTGTGGAGACAAATGTAGTGACCTCTGAGGATTGAGGGGAAACACATTCTGTGAAGACAGGGAAATAGAAGGAGGCTGCATAATTAGTAGACAAAGGTAATTTAACAGGTGAGGAGGTTTTTGATAATTTATGTGGCCAACTGGAGTCAACATTTGCAAATTTAAGACAGATTTTTTTTTTTTACCCACATACCATAAATGAAATTCAAATCATTGGAACCAAGGGTTGACTAAGTACTTAAATAAAATCCTTGATAAAAACTGGAAATCCCATCACTTTTAGACACAGGCAGTGGTGCTTGGAGCAGGCGGGAAGGATGCAGCTGAGAGCGCTGAGTAATAAAGCTACAGGAGGTAAGCTTCTGGGTTGGATCTTAATTAACATTTTTATTAAAAATCATGGAAAAGAGATTAAACAGAAATAAAAACAGAGGAAGAGAGACCTGCTGTTGAAACTTAAAGTGCTAAACACACAGTTTAGAAGAACAAAAACAATACGAGTATGACTAAAGAAGTTAAGATTAAAAAAAAAAAAGCATGATTAGTCATTCCATCAAAAAGCAAAGAATAAAGGAATCCCCTATCTGTAGAACGAATGACCACAAAAATAAAAGTTGACGTTTGCCTGGAAAATACAAAATCTAAGAATATTAGCATTTTAGTCCACTTCTAAATTATCTTTCTTTTTTCTTGACTTGGGCTACTTTGTCTCTGAGAATGGAAGGACCAGGCACACATCTGGATTTTAAAGTATTAATAATATTTAGTGTGCAGGTTTATGCAGACTGTCTTGTTTAATATTCAAAGCAATCTTATAAGATAGATGTTATTAGGATCTTTTTATAGATGAGAAAACTGAAGCTCAGAGCATCTAAGATGCCCAGCTCGTTCAAAATGATATAGACAGTGGGATGATGGGATTCCGGTGTAGTCAGTTCCAAAGCTTGCATTTGTTCCACTTCAGCAATCCAACCAGTTGGACTTTGTATTAGAAACCAGAGTTGGAATTTCAACCCTTCCACTGCACCCCTGTGTAACAATAGGCTTGATACACTTACTACCACACACACCACTTATTTGAGCTTCAGTTTCCTCAGCAAGAAAACAAGGAGGATAATAACTAGCTTCCAAGATTGCAGAGGTAGTTGTATGTGATCAGGTGCATGAAGTCACTTTTTCTAACATTTTATTATGAACTTTTCGAAGATATAATAAAGCTGAAGGAAATTTGCACTAAATATTCATATACTCATACACTAAAATTCTACCTTTGCATGTTACCATATTTGCTTTATTACATATCTGTCCATCTATCCCACACTCCCATTACTCATCAATCTACATTACTTTTTATGTATTTTCTAGTAATTTGAAGATATTGGTACACTTTCCCCTACATACCCAAAGTTGGTTTTAAATTGGCAAAGAATTTTAAAAATGAATGGACCATCATTATTAAAATTATGCTTCATATTGTAATAACTTCCTCCCATTATGTCTGTCACATTGAGTGATAATCTGGATTAATTGTCTTTTTCTGGTTTTGCCTATTCTGCTTTGTTATTGGACTCCACTTACTAAGAGTTAAAAAAAGCTACAGTTCACACTGCTCTCTCTTTTAAGCCTGCCCAGAAACCTTCTCTCTTTAGAGGACATACCCACTTTGTGGTCTCAGTATCCCTCAATCCTGTCTACCTCATCTTCACTGTAGTTACTTTTGTCATAAACATTTCCCAAAATAGGGTGGGGGTGACACATGCCTCATATGCCCCATGTGGGAAATTTACTAGAACATTTCTACAATGTGTAGTGTAGAAAAGGAAAAGAAAGTACTATTTGCCATGTACTGTTTCAGTTGCCTTATATTTTATTCTACAATAAATAGGAAAGTAATATATTTATATTTTATATATAGTATGTAAGTAAATATTATTTATATATTGTAGAATATGTGCAATTATATATTTATATATCATATTTGTATTGTAAAACATTAATATTGCAGAATATGTATACATGCCCATACATATATTCAAATACATAGAAGAATACTTGTATAATTGTCATATGTAGATAAGTGTATCTATTTATCTTCCATTTTTATATAAATATATTTCTTTATATGACAATGAATTCAGATATTATCTTTATTTCAGTGATATGTTGAAAATGGAAAAAAAAAAAGAGAGAGAGAGAATTGCCAAATCTTGAAAACAGCAGAATAGAATAGACCAATGCCTCTGGATTCATTGAGAACATTGAAACCATTTGCATCTGAAAGGTGAGGACACTACTGGACCCTAAGGATGCAATTGCATGGTGTGAGCATTTACTGCGGTCAGCGAGGAGAGGTAATCATTGACTGCCATTGTCTTTCATCCATGGCATGATCTTGTCATCTGACTAAGGAGAAGAAAGCAAGCATCACCTCCAAATGTGCATATTTTAGCCTCTATGGAGGTGCTAAAGAATGAAGTGAACAGTCACGAATCCTAGAGGAGAGCTCTGATTCACACATTGACATCTGGCTTGGCTCCATGCAGTTTTCACAAAATGTGCAGCAATCTCCCCAGAAGCTTTCTTAGCGTTGGCAGTGGCACCAGGAACGAAGCACGAAGCAAAATATTAACATTTCACATAGCAAGCAGGTCACACCATGTGAGTTTTAGGAACAAAGTGCCTCTATTTCCCCTGAGCTTATGGGATGACATGGCCTTTTGCACAGCTTATTACCAGTGCTCTCATGGTTTCTCCCAGAAGAATGTATCGACTTTTGTTGGCATTGAAATGATGCTCCAAAGATCAAAACAATAAAATCAAGTGAAAGCAGCCTCTGCAGGAATGAAACACTTCTGTTCAACCATGCCCGGACTTGTGGAGTCTCGAAAAGGTGTTTCCCACAGAGAGTTCTGTGTGAGTGTCGCCTTTAGCTGTGAGTGCCATGGCATCTGAGACAGAGAAGTTGGTGAAACGTATGCCAGATCTCAGGGATGGTTACATCTCTCCAAAAGAAGGTCGGAGCTGCAGAAAATCTCAAAGCCTTCCTCTCAAGGATATCAATACTGTAATAATGAGCGTCAAATCTTTCTAGCACTGTCAAGACAGAAGGTACCTTCTCTAAGGAAGAAATTCACAGATTATATAATATCGCTTGGCTCCCTTTGACATCACTGAACCCCATGGGAAATCTGATCCCTTCTCTACAGTGGTTAACTAATCAGAAATGAAGCACCAGAATGGGCACCTGTTACGAATGCAGAATCCTACACATTTACTTAAATGCCTAATGGATGACTATTGGTTTACATACATTATCTCTCATCCTCTTCTAGACCCATTCAAGTTAAATACTATTAACCCTCCTCCATAGGCTAGAAGACTGAGACTTAACAAGGTAAATCATTTTGTGTGAGGCCATGTTATGTTAATTGACTGTATGGAGTGCATAGGATTAAAAATCAGATCTGTCAAATTCTAAAGCTTGGAATTTCTCCAATATTTCATGTAGTTGTTTGCAAAAAAATGTTTATTAATTACTACATGTTTCATGTTCTAGGAATATGAGTTACATAGAAGATGCATTTTACAGCAGTTCTTCTCAAACTTTAACATGTATATGCTTCAGGGGAATCTCATTAAATGCAGATTCTGATCAGCAAGTCTAGGCTGGGTCCTGGGAGTCTGCATTTCCGGCAAGTGCCCTGGTAACACCAGATGCTACTGATCAGAGGACTACATTTGGAGTACGAAGGCTTAGAGCACAAAATTTAAACAACTAAGACTGTAAGTTAAGCCCTTTTAAATACAGTCTTTGGAAGTATTTTTATTAAATAACAAAAGTGGGGGATTCTGCTCAGGATCAGTGTTTTTTGGTCATCATTAATGATGTTTAAATTTATTTTCTCAGTAAGCACGTTTAATTTCACTTTATTCAACCCATCAACAGACATTCATTGTCTATCTACAAAAATATTCATAGCTAACATTTGTCAGGTGCTTTACACATTAAATATCTTTTTATATGTGATCTTATTGGATTCTCACATAAAGTAAAGAAAACTAAGTAGGCACTGTTACTGATTTGATTTTAGGGTGATAATATTAAGGTTCAGAGAGACGAGGTAGCATGTAGCTGGCTTGTGACACAAATTGTATTAT
>CAUYSK010078096.1:0-42252 GCA_963575035.1 Avahi laniger | reverse complement strand
AGGTGGGCGGATCATTCTGAGCTCAGGAGTTCGAGACCAGCCTGAACAAGAGTGAGACCCCACCTCTACCAAAAATAGAAAGAAATTAATTGGACAGCTAAAAATATATATAGAAGAAATTAGCCGGGCATGGTGGTGCATGCCTGTAGTCCCAGCTACTCGGGAGGCTGAGACAGTAGGATTGCTTGATACCAGGAGTTTGAGGTTGCTGTGAGCTAGGCTGACGCCACGGCACTCGCCCCAGGCAAGAGAGTGAGACTCTGTCTCAAAAAAAAAAAAAAAAAAAAGAAATTGGATTCTGTAAATCATGCAATGAAATTCATCTTATAATATTATAATGCAAAAAGAACAAATTATTATTCTCTAATATTAAGTCAGTCTCACAAATAAGGTTTAAAAAGTAGTGAAAGAATTTTGAGTAATGCTTTTATATGTAACATCATATATTCATTGAATTTTGCAGAAGAAAGGATTTTAGAGACCCCCTTTTCTAACTTCCATTTTATAGAAATGAAAATCGAGATGCAGATTGGAGAGTAGACAGATTCAGAGTCACACAGGTAGCAGAACTAGAAAGACCCTGTTGCCTGACTCCTAGCTCCAGCTGGTCTCCACTAGAGAAATCATGGGGTATAGAAAAGGTGTCAGCATTGAGAGCTAGAGCATGGCGCAGTTTTTCAAAAATAAAAAATAGACTTAACTCTATGTAAAAGAATCTCTATCTAAACTAATAGCATAGTTCTAGATGTATGAATTAAGATTTTTTTTTTTTGGTTTCAAGTAATAGAAACCCACTTCAACTATAGTAATTTAAGAAAAAATTGACAGGAATTTATTAGTCCTCATAACTGAAAGACCATGATTGATTCAGGCACAGCTGTATTTAGGGGCTTAAGTGTCCCAAATAATCAGTCTCATTTTTTTCATCTTTCAGCTCTGCTTTGCTGTTTGTTAGAGTCATTCCCAGTCTGGCTTATACCTTTGGTGACAAAGTGTTTATTAGTGACTGTGGTCTTATTTCTTACAACTCTAGACTTATTTCTCTGCAAGAAGGAGAGTTTTTCTTTCCTAAAAGTGTCAACAAAAACTGTAAAATCAAGTATCAGTGGCCAGGAATGGCCTGGCTTGGGTCACATGTACAGAACTGAACCAGTAAGGATGGCTGGAGTATGTGATTGGCTTAGCCTACATTCCTGGGCTCCCTTCCTGGGACCATTCCACCTAACTCGTATCTGAGAACTGGGGATGGCCCCCTGGAAAATTAGGGTGCTACCAACAGAAAAGAGGGAATAAAGGTTGTGCAAGTCAGAACCACAGATGTCTGCTTTAGTGTTTCATTAAATGGGTGGTTTATGAATATTTATATAAGTAAATGATCAGTAGGAGACAGCATGTATTACTAAGAATGGTCATTTAATTGCAATACAGGCTTTCAAACTCTGTCTACAAAGAAATCTAGCAGCATTCTAGGTTTTATTTTACCTCGTGTGGGGGAGAAAAGATTATGTCAGTGATCTTTTGATAAATAATGAAAAATCATAGGGTTTTTTAAACCCCTTCCAGAAAACATGTCCATTTAAGTATTAGTTGGGCGACAAATTATTTAGTAAGTCAGATATTTCTAATTCAGAATTTTAGAAATTAAAGATTACTTTCACAATATACAGCAGTAATTTCTGAAATGCTTATATTTTATAAGATTTCTTTGTTCAAAATAACATATGCAAGAACGGTTTTGTAATCAGAATTGTATCTGCTTTTCTTTTGGGGGCTGTAGAAGAAGAGAGAATATTTATTAGTTAGCACTGAAAAAAGAAAAGGCATGACTTAGAAACTCGAAATGTAAAAGATGAAAAGAAAAAAGATAAACGTTCCTAATAAATGGTATATGGGGTATATAGTGTGCATCTACAGTTAAATATTGTAGGAAACTAATCTGATTCCCGATTTTGATAGGATTACTAGACTAACAGATGTATCTTTATTTCAAGTCGCTTATAATTTTCTTAGAATTTTCTGTGAGTCAGATGGAGAAATGGAGAAACGTGAGTTAGACAATTAAGAAGTTGGGGGAAGGCTGGGCTCAGTGGCTCATGCCTGTAATTCTAGCACTCTGCGAGGCTGGAGCAGGAGCAAAAGTGAGGCCCCTTCTCTACTAAAAATAGAGAAATTAGCCAGGTGTCCTGGTGCAGGCCTGTAGTCCCAGCTACTCGGGAGGCCGAGGCAGGAGGATCGCTTGAGCCCAGGAGTTTGAGGTTGCTGTGAGCTAGGCTGATGCCACGGCACTCTAGCCCAGGTGACAAAGTGAGACTCTGTCTCAAAAAAAAACAAATAAAAAAGTTAGGGGAGCAACCATACAGCAAAAACATGTTTGTTAATTAATATTTGCTTGATATCAACCTGGAGGGAGTTCTCTAAAGACAAAGCATGGTATTCTGTATTTGACTATGTTTGTTCGGTGTTTTCATAAATTACTTAAATCACAACATTAGAGGTATGCTTATTAATCTGTGCAAGTCAAAAAGCTAGAAGTGATACAAGAGAAATCGTAATCCCATGTAGTTTGTCTGTCCTTTGTATTTTGGTCAGATCACATCTGGAGCTTTATAACTCCAGATTTCTGAGTGCAATAGTCAAAAGAGGTTATTTGCCAATAAAAAAACAAACTCAGATTTAAAACAAAAAAAGGAGGGACATTATTGATAAGATTAGGGAGAATTGAGGCAAAAGCAAGCAGATTTAGAGGGAATCTAGACACTATATTATGTGGTGAATGTTTTTAGGAATATTAAAATACTGTTACCCCTATGGAGAGATGATAGATGCCTTTCTACTTGAGCTTTCATGTACAAGAGAAAACAGAATTATTAATTCTGTGATATCCTGGAGCAACATTTCTCAAACTTAAGTGTATCACATACCTCTTTTTTCCTCCTACTTGTAACACTTTTTACTATTCTATAAAACAAATGTTGAAAAACATCACGTCCACAAAGAGGATTATGATGTTTGTTGAGGTTGGTGGGGATGGGGTTGGATTGGTATTAGTATTACTGAAGCAAATTTTTATTCAGCATAATAAAAACTTTGTGATTTAGAAAAAGATTGTTAGTCACTAAGGTGAAAGTATTGCCTCACCTTTTTCCAGCTTTGGTTTTCAGTGGTTAAAGCAGGAAGAATCATCCTAATTTTTATGTAGTCTACTCCTTCAGAAACAAATTATGAAAAAAATCTTGTTTGTATATATGTATATTCAGCATAGTAATCAAATTACATATATCAGAGCTATGGAACATTTGGGAATCATACATATTTTCATTATGTTTTTTTAAAATAGGTTCATCTAGTAACCGAAGAAGAGGAATCAGCTGATACGTATGCAATACATCAGGTAAATTTGCTTAAAAATTACTGTCACTTAGATCTAAATATAGACATCGTCCCCAAAAGACAAAATGTTTCTCAAGCCACCTCCTCCTTTTTTACATCTTTTAAATTAAGGTATAATTCATGTTAAATTCACTTTTCTTAGTTTGTAGTTGTACAGTTTTGATAAACATATTGCTATATGACCACCACAAAAATCAATATAAAAAACAATTTGATCTCTTCCACACATTTCCCTGTGTCCTTTTGTAGTTCACCCCTACTCCCATTCCCAGTCCCTGGCAACCCCTGATCTGTTTACTGTCACTGTGGTTTTGCCTTTCAAAGAATGTCATGTAAATGGAATCATATAGTATATGGCCTTTTGTGTCTGGCATCTTTCACTTAGCATAATGAATTTGAGATTCATTCATGTTGTATGTATTTGAGTTTTTTACCTTGCTCTTTTTTCTGACTACCTTTTGGTACTCTTCAAGAAAACTGTATAGAAGTCACTAGCAAAGGAGGAAAACCCCACAAAATGCAATTTACTTACAAGCAGCTGAGAAAATAAACATCATATTTGCAGCTATTTGTTTGCTTTCTTCTTTTTAAACAAGTAAGAAGAAATGAAAATTCCCGTCCAAAATACCAGTTATGTGATTGAGCAGTAAACGTTACAGAAAGTAACCTCTTTGTGTTACAGAAAGTATATGTGTGATTTTGTAGAGATTAAGTCTTTATTGGTTAATTAATGTACCCAAACTTCTTGAACAGTGATTTGTCTAATAGTATTTGACTTGAATTGACTACCTTCATTATTGTGAGTCCTTGATTTTAGTTAGCTGTTTTCTATGCCTGGCAACATTAATCACAGTGTAATATCCAAAGCATGTTTTAGGCTGACTGTAATGTTTATATCCTGAGACTGTTTTTACAAATCCAGATCCCAGTCATAAAAGTAAATTTAAAATATGACCAAGTATCTTTCTGAAGGCCGTTCCATGTATTTTTTTTCCCCTTCTTTTTGACAGGTGGTTCTTCCAGTACTTGGATACAGTATTCAGTACCCAAAGAACAAAGTAGGGCAGTGGTATCATGAAATACTTAGCAGAGACGGACTACAAACATGTAGGTTTAAAGTACCTGCTCTGAAACTGAATGTACCAGGATGCTATAGACAGATGTTGAAACATCCCTATAATCTCTCATACCAACTAAAGGAAGATCATGACATCGATGTCAAAACGGAAGGTTCCCACATAGATGAAGCAACTTTATCTCTTTTGATCTCTTTTGATCTTGACAGTTCGTGTTATGCTACAGTTTGTCTGAGGGAAATAATGAAGCATGATGTTTAAAACTGATACCCTTGATATAATTGTATATATGTCACTCTTTGAAGGAAGGGAAGCTAAAATTTCTTGAGCATCTACCACATGATAGGAGCTTCATAATTGTTACCTCCTTCGCAGCATCCTGAGAAGTTGGAATTTGATGCTGTAATGTTCCAGAGGACATATAGCTAGAAAGTGTCAGGGTCTGAATTTAAGATCTGACTCCAAAATCTATGTTCTTTCTATTATATAATGTTTCTGTGACCTTTATTCTATGTCACAAAAGTTACAGTCTTTTTAAACCAGTAGGAACATAACACTGCAAAATAACATTTAGGGAAAAAAACTTGTGTGGTAATGTTCATATTCTCTAGCTCCTTGCTTAGAACAGAGGCGAAACTAGGTTGCAATGAAAACATATGGTTGGAGAAAAAGATAAATGAAGCATTTTGCTAATTATTATTGTTATCCTTTCCTATTATTGAAATTATTGATCAGAAAAATATACAAGGGAAACCATCCCTCTATTTATGGTGGCTATCCCAGGGTAGTTATTATCCTTTTATGAGATATATAATCTTTGATGAAGATTGAAATACAGTTTTTTATATAATTTCTGTATCTTGACGTGCATTGACCATCTTACCTTTTCATTATTTTTAATCCGTTATCTAAAATACAGATTTTAGTCAGATATATCTGTGCTCAGACTCCAGCTTTGACATTCACTAGTAACTTTGGGTACATTATTAATTGTGAGTCACTTAGAGAGTCAAGACTGCTAACTTCATAAGTGACAAATAGGATTATCTTTACCTTTTATTTTGCTAGAGGAATAAAACATTTTGCCCATTTGAAAATTTTAATGTTTGTTGGTTTAACTATCCCACATCATAAACCATCCTTAACCATTTTATATTAGTTAAATTTTGGTTGGTGGAGGGGTGGGGAATGACTGTTACGCTTTGGAAATATCTGAGCATTTTTTCATTGTTGTTAATACTATATAGGGATGAAATTTAAAAAGCAGTATAGAGCATTGTTTATCAGTGATATTGCACTTTATATACTTAAGTAAGTCAAGCTGGGGAAATATTAGCATAAGTAAATGAAATTCAAAAGAAGGAAAAGAAGCTATACGCAATGCAAAATTTGCCTATTGCAGCCTTTTTATATGTAACGAAAGAAATTAAAAATAGTTTCAAAGTCCATCATTAAATAACTAATGTAAATAAAATGAGATGTACCAACTTAACGGCAAAATATATAGTTATTAAAAATAATGATGAACTTTTTAGTTAAATGAGAAATGTTTTCCCTCAAAAATAGAACACATGTATTACAAATGCTACTGAAACAGCTTTTACAAATGAGAGACATGGTAGTGTAGATAAAAGCACAGATTTTGGAGATAAACTCACCTAGTTTGAACCCTGGCTCTGCCACTGATAGCAGTGCGGCCTTGGGCAAGTTTATTTAAGCTCATGTACTTCAGTTTCAACATCTATAAAATAGTGATGTTAATATTACCTACCTAATGGGATAATTGTGAGGATTTTATGGGTTAATAGATGTAAAGCAGCTTTAAAAAGTGCCTGGCACATAGTTATTGTTAAATAAATGTCTGTAGATATAAATTTGGAAGAAAAAAAAATGAAAGTGCCATTCTATTAAGATGGGGGAGTTTTGAATTTTTTTAATACTAAAAATGTCCTTGTTTTGTCATTACATATCTCAGCAATAAGTAATTCTCAACATGCAAAAATTGGATATTGTAGTATTATTGATTTTTTAAAAAATTACCTTCATGGTTATGTTTATTGGGAATGACATGATACTCTATTGGATAGTAAAAAAAACTTGGAAAAACTGCTTTAACTTTCTTTTATATGATACATTATATCCTGTAGATATAATTATAAAATGAATTATATAAATTATTAAATCCTAGTTTTCTCTTAAATATTGAGTAGTAATTAGAAAATGTGAAACTATTTAAATGTTCTGTCATTGATATTATTTTCTTTGTCTATAGATGGCACTATAACTTTAGACATCTTTATTTATTTATTTAGTAGGTACTTTGGCTACGTATAAAGGATCACTGATTTATTTCAAGTTACCATAAAATGTATTTAGATATTATTCTTGTGGAATATTATTTTATATACCAATAATATTTTCCATGTTAATTTTTTTTTCAGTTTAAGGATTTTATTAATGTACTTTGGACCAACTGATGACCAAGTCACCTAGGTTTTCACCGTTTTTCTGTAGCATTTAAGACCTTCCTAAGCATGACCTTTGGATTAGTTTTAATTATCAAGGGCGCATTTGAAACTGAGCAATAGTGGCTGAGGATCAGTAAGGTGAAACAAATTGAGGTCTTCTGGATTTGTGAGTTGTAAAAAAGTGAAAAGTCTCATGTAACTTTTGACTTAATTAACATTTATTGATTATCTGATATGTTAGAATCTCTCTCAACCCATAAACCGACTCTGTGTGGAGGTAGTATTTTCCTTTATTTTGAAGATTAGAAACACATCTGAGTAGTTTATTGACCTATTCAAGGTCAAACAAGATAATGTATGGTTGAACTTGATTATTCTTCCTTGTTCAGTACTGTTTTCCTCTACCAATGTTTGCTTTCTGAAAACAATTTTTTTTAATAACAACTTTCATTCCCACCAACTTGATACTACTTGCCATTGATTTAATACACATATTGGGGCATGTCTCGAGAGAAACAACTTTCCTTTTGAGATTCTGAGACCAAAATAGAAATAAAAGACATCTTCAGCAAATTCTCCAATCATTTTGGGGTATTTCCCAAAATTCTTTCAGATTTGTATCACAATAATACAAAATCACTGCAGGTCATAGTAGGTGATTTTAGATGGTACTTGATATAATATTAAATATCACTGAAAAAGCATAGTAAGAAAGTTGCTCCTTTTTCATTTCTCTTTCAGTCCTGTTATCAATCATTCTGTTTAAGAAAGGAGAAAGCTGATTGACACTATTTCACATATGGCACTAATACTTGCTGATTTACCTTTTTAACAGACCGTGCAGGCCTCAGGCTCACAAATATCAGCAGGTAACAGTCTGTAACTAGAATTTAGTATGATTGCTTTGTTTGATTGAATTTATTTTACCTTTTATTTATAGCAAATAATTCTGGTTCCCCACTTTTGTGATGTTATTAAGTTTCCTTTAAAACTAAATTGAATTTTAAAAAGAATCAGTTTAAAGGTATTAAATAAATATTAGCATAGATATAGCAATAATTATAACAGCAATACATGAATGATTAAATTTTAAGGAATACTGGTACAGTTGAAAATCCCTCAACTCAAAGATGGGCTCTACCACTGCTTTAGTATATGACATTAATAACCCACTGATTTCCTCTGTTGTGGTGTTCTCAGATTTGAAGAATTTAAAGTTACTGTTTATTTTTCAGTCCAGGGTAGTATTATATCAAACAAAATTATGAAACGTGTACAAATTCAAGATATTATTATGAACAGAGGTACTGGTGATCACATGCCATATCTTAAAATTTTACTGATAGGGACTTGATTTTAGAAAATCTTATGAAACACTAAAAACACTGTCTGGTACCTGTAAATTCTCAGTGAATTTCAGCTAGTGTTATTACAGTTAATATTACTTTACTCTCTGATGAAATTTTTACAATAAAATGGATAATGTCTTCTATTGAGATCTGGTCTGACTCTGTCTTTGCATAAAATAATTATAATTCAAACTTAGAGTTTTTTGTTTTATTTTGTTTTGTTTTTTGTAAATGGAAATAACTTTCTAAATCTGAGGATTCAGCAGTTTTTTCAAATTAGGATCTTTAAGAACTATCTAGGTCAGTGTTTGTCTGCATTTTCCACCTAGGAATAACCTTTAAGAGACCAAAAAGAGCATGAAGCTCTGTATAACTTAATGCAAAATTTTCTTACATTGATGTAAGGGTAGAAAAAGAGGTTGGAGGCATATGGGGGGAAGTAGAAAAATAGGGCTTTTTTTTCCCTAAAATGTTTGAACTTTTAAAACAAGAATATATTTGTGTGTTAATTTTGCAATTAAAAATATTGAAGACTACCTAAGGTTCAGAGAGGGAAAGGTAAGGAAATTAATGGATTATGATTGCATCGTTCATAATTGTTCTGGTGGCTCTTGCCTACATATTGCCAGAGAAAGAAATTTATGCATTATACCTTTTGATAGCACTGATCTATGCAGCTAATAAAACTAGTTTAAAGTTTAGTGCTTGAGTTATGAATTTTGCTTTCAAATTTCAGAAAGCCTCTGTTTTAGAGATAGCTTGATGTCTTATGGTACTGTTTTAATTTGTTTTTCTAAGCTCTCCGCTTTGTATATTTTTTGATAGGCCACAAAGCCATGTTAAATGTGTGACATATTAAGCAACAAATATTTGAATGACCCTAAATTAAAGGCACTCTACAAGATACTGTGGGAAAGACAAAAATAAAATAAAATAATATCTCTGCCACTGAGGGATTAGCCAATGTTATGCCGTTTAAGTTTTCATTTGATTTGAAATGGCACCAGCAAAAAGAATATGCAGACTAAATGGCAATGAGAAAAACAAACAGCATCTTTCCATTTCACTTATGGCTCACTCTATGACCTATAATATGTCACTTGACCTCCCAGCACCCCATTCTAAATCCTCACATGATACTTATATTAGCATTTCTAAGCATTTTGAGATCTCCTCTTAAAATATGCTTTGAACTATTCAGTCTAAATGCTGCTTTCTAAAAAGCTACTGGTTTGAAGAATGGGAAATGGTGTTAATGGAGTTAATCTTATGTAATTTCAGTGTGGGTTGTCAAGAATACCTCTAAGTAAAGAAAATGACTCTAATCTTCTCAAGCAATTCATTTTCTCAGCAACTTGGAGGCAGGAGTTAATTTACTCTGCCTGTGTACATAGGCCCTCTCTTAGTAAAGAAAAATTTTTATGTATGGGAAAAAGTCAGGATAGCCACGAAATTATTTAAATTTAGACACTGGAAATATTACAAGATATAAGATATGTTAAATTGTCTTTTTTTGTTATAAGTTTCCTTTATAAAAACCCAACTCAACTACCAATGTAGAAATAAAAGCCCTGTTACAAGGAAGAAATTTAGCCATGGGGTCAAAACAAGACCTATATGGTTGTTTAAAAAGGTTAGAGATCAAAGAGCTGGTCACTGCTTTACTGAGGGTGTTCAGGCAGCAGGATGGGGTGCAGAGTGGAGGAGGGTAGGAACTCAATTCTTTATGCTTTTATGCCAAGCCCCCATTTCCAATAAGCCTTACTGGTATTTTCTTAGAGCTGGTTAAGTCATGATTCTGAATTTTTTACTGCAATAGTGTTTTAATCTTGGTTGATCATTGTTTCCACCTTCTCCATTAGCCAGTGTTCTTTTCTAAAAAAGAGAAAATGAAGATTCTTTCTGTAAATAACCTTTAGAATTCCCTTAGGTTGTAATAAAATGGAATTTTTTGCATATAATTTTCAAAAAGAAACATTTTAATTGCGTTTTTCTATGAAATACCATTAAGGAATCTAATAAATTTTTATGCTATACAAATACGAATGCAATTTGTAAATTTTGAAGCCAATAGCAAATCTGAGAAGCAGTTATTCTAGGTTCAAAGGGCATTCTCCCAATGCACTGAAAACATTTGATGACTGTGTTTTTATGCTTATATCTTTATATCTCATTTTGAATATTGTGATAATTTTCTAACTGAGTGGCCTCTGATTTTTCACTCTTTCGTTATTCTCCAAAAAGTAGAAATCTGATTCTGTCACTGTTTTTAGGTGATAGAACATTTCACTAGCTTCTCAATATCTGTGGAATAAAAGTCCAAACCCCTCAACGTAGCACATGGAGACTTGCACAGTCTAGCCCCAAATTATCTTTCCTGTGGCATCTGACGCTACTCCACAGAACATATCCTTTGTTCTAGCTCTGTTTGCTCTTTTCCAAATATTGGTTGAATATTCCTTATCCAAAGTGTTTGGGACCAAAAGTCTTTCAGATTTCAGATATTTTTGGATTTTGTAATATTTGCATATGCATAATGAGATATCTTGGGATGGGACCCAGCTCTAAAAACGAAATTCATTTATGTTTCATATACACCTTGTACACAGGCCTGAAGGCAATATTATTTTATCCTTGAGATCACGGAATAAACTGTGTTCTGTACCTGTATTCCGACTGAGACCTGTCACATGAGGTCAGGTGTAGAATTTTCCACTTAGGGTGTCATGTCTGTGCTCAAAAAGGTTTCAATTTGGGAATATTTTGGATTTTGGACTTCAGATTTTCAGATTAGGGATGCTAAACATGTATGGCAAATTTTCACGTTTTGCACCTCAACCTCCTATTTTCATTGACTGGACCATCTCCTCTGCTTACATTAAATGTCTTCTGTGAAATCTATGTTCTCATACTCTATTGTATGTATCACTATTCTCTCATTGCTCACATTTTATTATATTTATTTGATTAAATATCTGGATCATCTACTATGAGCTCTTCAAGGGCATTCATCTTTACACCTTGGGCACCATCAGTGCCTGATATGTAATAGGTTTAAAAATGCTGCGTGAATACAATAGACATACCTTAGCAAATTTATTTGGTAAATATAATCTCATGAAAGTTCTGAAATACTCTTTTCCACTCAAAAAAAATTTAGAGTATTAAAATTGGGAATTATTATAATGCTCTTTGACTTTACATAAGTTGCCAAAATAATTTTAATAGTTTCATCTTTGCCTTTTATTTAAATATTAAAAGCATTGTAGAATTCCATTTAAAACTTAGAACAAGCTGTCACACCTTTCCTGTGTTCTTTTCTTTCTTGATCCTCATTTTACAAATAAGGATTGTAGGGCTTGAAGAATTTAAATAGCTTACTGCAGGTTATAAAAAGAGTGTTTAACCTAACTCTTTTTGATTTCAAGGCCATGAAAAGTGCTTTAATTTTCTACTTTACTTAACTAGTGATTATTTAATTTCTGCCTATCTCTGAATTTATCTGCATATTTCTAATACATTATGATAGTAAGGCAAATTGGGAGAAGACTCACTTTAAGTGCTGTAATGATAGCAGCTATCAATCATTGAGCACTATGTGCTAAGCAGTTTATATCTTATCAACAGGTACTTACATTTGTGATGATTACTGTTATTATTTTCATTTTATAGATGAGGACACAGATAGTAATTAAGAAACGTGAGAAAGATAAAACATGGAGAATTATCTGGAACTAATAAGACACTACAATACAGATTTAAGAAGTCCAGTGAGTCTCAAGCAATGTAAGTTAAAAAGCCACACTGAGATACATCATAGTGAATATGCAAAACATCAATAATAAAAAGAAAAACCTTAAAGGCAGCCAGAGAAAGACTGTTCTTCAAGGAAAGACCAGAGTGATAGCTAAATAGCTAACTCTCCAGAGCAACAATGGAGTATATTAAAATAACGGAACCTTTGCAGCTAACTACTGAGTCTCACTAGAGGACATTAAAACAAACAAAAACTACTACAGACAGAAGAGAAAGATTCCTAAATGAATGTCCAAGGTTGAGGGATGAATGATGGGCAGGAAAAGTGGTAAGTACATGGTTAAATATAAGCAAACTGACTTTATAAAATGATAATGCTTATAATGTCTTCTGGGTTAAAAAGGATATGAAATTAAAACGTAGGAGCTGAATGGGTACTAAATGGAATGAGTGATCTAAGGTTCTATTATCTGTAAAAGGTAAATGTATTATTTAGATATGTGTATTGTAATATCTATAATCACTAAAGGAATAAAACAGGTATAACATCCAAACTAGTAGAAGAAAATAATAGAATAACAAAAAACAAATCCAATGGAAGATGAGATAAAAGTGACAAAAGAAAAAGTTACAAGACAAAAGAACACAAAGAAAATATATAGATTTAAATCCAGATATATCAGTAATAACATTAATTATCAATGATTTTAATAATCCAGTTAAAAAGTTGCCAGACTATATTTTTAAAAATTTTAGTTGTATGTTGTTAACAACAGACATATCTCAAACATAAGATAGCATAAAGGTTGAAAGTAAAAGATAGGAAGAAGTACATAATATAAATACTAATGAAAAAAATGCTGGTATGGCATATGAAATTCAGAAAGAAAAATTAAGATAGGAACCATTATTGGGAATTAAGAAAGGCATTTTATAATGATTAAAGTTTCCATTCACCAGGAAAATATAACAACTTTCTGTTTGTTGTTGTTATTGAGGTTTTCCAGTAAAAAAAAAGAAAACCTAGACAAATCCTAAAAGAGTTGTGACACAAACTTTATGTTTTAATGTACCCCATAACATGGCTTCAAAATATACAAAGTAGAAATTGAAAGAACTATAGGAGGTAGAGATTTTTTTAAAACATGGATTGCTTAATAACTATAGGAGAGAAGACAAAAGTCACTGGGATTCCACAAGATTTGAATAAGAGAATTAATAAATTCACCTAATAGACATATATAGAACAGTATACTCAATAACCGCAGAACCTAGATTCTTTTAAAGCATCCATGGAACATTTACAGAAATTGTCTATACACTGGATGATAAACATGTGCAATGAATTTTCAAATGACTGAACCATATGGAGTAAATTCTTTTGCTACAGTACAATTTTACTAGGAATGAACAACAGAAAGATAACCAGAAAATCTCTATCATTGGAAATTAAGAGATGTAAATAAGCCCTGGGTCAAATAAATAAAATATAAAATTAGAAAATATTTTGAACTATTTTTAGTCAAAATATTTTTAATAAAAAATTAGAATATTTTGAAAATATTTTGAATGATATTAAACAATACTACACATTAAAACTTGTGGGATGCACTTGGAGCAACATGTAGAGGGAGATTATACTCAAATGCTTATGGTAGAAAAGAAGTAAGGCTGTATGTTAAATAGCTACCCATCCATCTAAAGAAGTTAGGAAAAGAACATCAAAATAACATCAAATAGGACATCAAAAGAATGAAGGAAAGAATAACTTAAAAAAAATAATGAAATAAAACCAAAATAGAATAAAGAGGATCTACAAATCCAGAAGTTGTTTTGTTGAAAATACTAATAGAGCTGGCATACCTTCCGTGACACTGATGAAAATAATGTAGTCACAAATAACTAAAATCATAATTAGAGAATTCACTACAGGTGCTATAGAAATTTAAAAAATAACAATATTTTGAGCAAATGTATGCCCATATTATTGAAACTTTAGATAAAATGGAAAATTCATTTAAATATAATTTAACAGTATTATGTCACCGAATAATATACTTGCATAATCCTGTAGTCATTAAATTTAACAGCTGTTAATGAAAGTTGTGTGTAAGATTACTTTATTCCTGCATCTTCTCAATTGTTTCTTCCTTGTATTTGCCCCTTTCCTTCCCTCCTTGGTGAGATTCCACCTTCTGTTCAAGGATCTTTTTATAGTCTTTGTCCAGTTTAAGGCAGGTGACAACCACGTGGCTGGGGGGGAATGCCTACATGGACAGTTAGTTGTACCACTAGCCTTTTCCTGCTGCACACATTCAATGTTGATGACCTATTTCTTCCTGTAAACCCAGACTACTTTGCCAATTTGCTGATGTTTCTAGTGTCCCTGAACAACCTGAAATTCATCATCCTTTCAGATGGGCACAGATGGAACATTGTACTTCTGTCTCAGCTCTTTGGAAAGAGGGGAAGACATAATGTTTCTGCAAATGTGGGAAGGTGCATTGAAATGCCTTTTGTGGTTCTTGCTTTGGTCAGAAGTCACAAAGGGATTGAACTTCATTTTGGCCACTGCTACTTTGGCAAAGGCTGCAAAAATCTAATTGCCTTTTTGATTTTCATTCTTTCATGAGTTTCCCAAAGGCTACATGATGTATGCTGCCACAACAGATTCAGTGCAGAAGTAGATATAGAAATCCAGCTGTCTTTTATTAGCCCTAATATATATATATATATATATATATATATATAAGGGCTAAATATATATAATATATAATAAAATATTATATATATATCTCAGATATTAAAGACAGTTACAAAAAATGTAAAATAAAGCCACTCTCCTCACTAAATTATTTTGATTGGAAAAATTTATATTTGCTAAATATATAATGTATTTTAACATGTAATAGGTTTCTTGTTATTTTAAATGGATTAATCAATATTTCAAAACATCTCTGTTTCAGTTTCTAATGAAGTAAATATTGATAGACATAACCCCACAACAAAAGCTCTTTGAGGTCTTAAATAGTTTTTAAGAGTGTAAAGGGGTCCTGAGATGGAAAGTTTGAGAACCACTGGTACAGAATAAAATGCATTCCTTAATGTGTAGTGTATATTAAATATTACTATGGGTAGGGAATTGAGGCACAAAAGTGAAAACATTTGGTCATTATACCACTAGGATCTAGAACCAAACTCATCTCCTTTTGATACTTGACCTATAACTTCTTCCAGTTGCCTGCATTCTCTAAAACCATTCCCAATTTCTTCCCAATATCACTAAAAGTATTCCTCTCTATGGCTTGTATTAGTAGCTGCTATAATTACTCATTTTGTGTTGTTAAGGACTTAAGGGCCTCAGTTCAACTGAAAACCTATTACTTGAGAGGTAATACATTGTTTCAGAGTTTCACAACCAGTGTGCTAGAATACACTGGCAAGCAGAAAGATATTGATCCCCTCAACCTTCCAAGAGCAGCCAGAACCTCCAGAACAGTCACTGTTGTCATGAGGAGCCTCAGGTAGGACTCCTTATAGTCACAGCTTGGTAGAGTCTCATGATATGTATTGAAATCACCAAGGGTGGCAAGTGTGATGAGTGACATCTGTCACTAGTTGCTTTTCCTCAATGTGCTGAGCATTGCCAAAGATTTGCTCTGCCACCTGGATCTCTACTTCAGCAGGAAATTGCAGGATGTGCCACTGGACCAGGAACCTATGTACCTACAGAAAAAGCTTATATTTGCCCAGTGTGGTGGCTCACGCCTATAATCCTAGCACTCTGGGAGAGGAGTCAAGAGGATTGCTTGAGGTCAGGAGTTCAAGACCAGAAAAAGCTTATATTCCAGGTGCCCATAAGTGTGGGTAGTAAAGGGTTGGAGTGGATGTAGCTTCAAATGGAAGCTCTAGATCTCTGTCTTTGCTTCTGTGAGATGTTTTTGACTGACTGATTTGGCTTTTGGTGTTCAAGTGAGGTGCAAGATGATTGCTCTAACAATATATGGTTTGTAAATTAGAGCTTCGTGATTATTTTTACTTACCAGATTTAAAAAATTTACTAAATACAAGAATGATTTCCGTTATCATGAAAAAGTTTTAACATGGAATTTTTCAAGAAAACTAGGAAGAATTGTCAGCTTCTGCAAACATAAGTTCAACTGCTGTAACTTTGAATGACTATAAAAAAGATTTAAAATTTTCCCACAAAATTCTATGTGCAGTTAAATAGCATTTACTATTTCCCAGACACTGTCACAAACACTTTACCTATTATTCCTTTAATCATAAGCTTATCCAGGAAGTTTCTGTAGGCATTACACACACAAGACCCGCTATTAAAGTATTATGGCCAGAAAAGCAAGCTCAATTTTCTCATTAAAATTTCGACAATACTTTATTTTGAAACATTATAGAAATTCAATGTTTAATATCTTTCCTAGTAGTTGTATTTTGTTTTTCTTATCATAATTATTTAATGAAAGGTTGTCATTTTTTTCACTAACTAATGCACCTAATATCTCTCCAGTCTACTTTAGTGTGACACAAGCTTCATTTTCTACATGTGAGGGAAAAAAGGTGGGGAGAAATACGTTATATGGAGCCAGATAAAACAAGGGAGGAGGATGATGGCAAGACTCCTCATTATCCTTCATCATTCTACATTTTCAAGGTATATTAAAAACAAATAATTTTATAAAATACTATGTCTATATAAAAATTACTATACATATTTATTTCCTTGTGTATTTTTGCTTTACTTTTTCTTTGTGATCCATGCCCCCATGCTCTCAGTCTTCACTGGACAACTGGCTTGATCAGTTCCATAGCCACATAAAGTCGAAAGTGGTTGGCCTCATAAAATACTTTTGTGGCCTTTGTTCTGATGATTTCTTACTGTTCCCAAAAGAAAACTCACTAGGAACCATCTTTCAGCTTCAATGCCTGCTCTGATTTCACAGTGCAATATATCCTTGCACTTATAACCCCCTCACAGCTCATGTAACTCTACCAGGCATTTTTCTTCATGCCTTAGTGCTCTAGGCATGAAGGCTACCCCACAGTTTTCTCTGATGGTTTCTGGAGTTTTAGAATGCTTATTTTAGCACAAAATCCCTTTCCAGATGACAAATCAAGTATTTTGATAGCTGAATTGCTCTAGTAATTGCAGTTGAATAGAATTTCTCTTAGTAGGAGCTACTGGGAAATATTCCACGTGTTCTTTGATAAGACAAATTAGCAAACATAATTTTCCATCCTTGACTATTTGTTCGTAATTGTGATTCATATTATTCAGGAGAGTAGATAAAACACTATGTCTTATAAGACATGAGTTAGAACTTAGGTCTCTCTGAAACACCTTTAGGTGACTTCTGACATGAACCTGATTGTGCAAGTGGGCATTTTCCCCCTTCTCTTGGAAACCATACAAAAACAGTAAGGAAAATGATAATTTTTAAAAGCTTACAAACAACATAATAAACAATTTTTAAGTGCATGTATGAGCTATCAAGAGCAGCTGAGACCTAAACAAAAGTTGCAGGTTAGGAAGTGAAAAAAGTGGCAAAAATGTTCAATAAAGCAGATCTCAAAAGCAGCTGAAAAAATGCTTTTTCTAATGAGAAAAATTTACACTGCTTGTTTTCAAGGGTGTAAGAGATTAAGCAAACAAGGAAGCCAGCAGAAATACTGCCGAACCTGGTTTGGGGCTAAACAAACCGTCATGAACGATGCTGTGCTGTATTTGTAGGAAGCAGAAGAGAAAATCTTTGAGTTATAGAGCTTGAAACATTATCTTGCCCTCTACCTCCTAACCAAGAAATTCTTGCAAATAACTAGTCCAGGAAATTCAACTTATTCAATAATGAGTAATAAAGGATACTGGCTTAGCTTCATTACAAAGACACTACGGGATGAACATGTGGAAGACAGCAGCAAAATTTATTACAGGCTACCAAAAGGTGGCCATAAAGAAGACAAAAATTGTGAGAAACACTTCAAAATTTTTTTTGTAAAACAATAATTTCTTTGAAAGAGAAATATAAAAAAGAAATGGATTAAGAAAGAAAAGAACATAGGAAAGATATGACAAGACAAAAGGAGGAGGAGATGAAACCTGAGATAGCAGATCTTAGGGAAGATGCTAAAAAGATGCTAAGAAGATGCTAAAAGAAAAATCATCAGAGAAATGAAAATAAATTGAAAGAAACACAAGTAACAATAGACAATGAAGAAAATACAATAAGTGACAACAAAGATTACCACTAGAACAAAATTGAACTCTCCTGAATATTTGAAGATTTATACACACGTATGCACGTGCATACCCGCACACACACACACAGCAAGAAAAACAATAAAATGACATGTTAGTGGTTTAGAATATAAAGAATATGAAAGATTTTCATGTTTATACTAACAAGAATATCTGGGACAAAATAAAAATTATACTTTTCTATGGAATTAATAATCTTTCATGTAAGGAAGGCTTGATGGACTGAGTACTCAGATGAAATGAATTTCTTTTTTTTTTCCTATAGATGGTCTCACTCTGTTGCCCAGGCTGGAGTGCAGTTGCACAATCATAGCTCATTGCAGCTTCAAACTCCTGGCCTCAAGTGATCCTCCCACCTCAGCCTCCTGACTAGCTGAGACTACAGGCACATGCCACTGTTCTGGGCTGAAATGGATTCTCTATAGTTAAAAAGAGCGCCATAGTAACTCCCATTCTAAAGGTAGGTGAACTCAACCTAACAAAAGCTGTGGCCCAGGCTCAGCTCAACTCAAACCCTAGAAAGAGTCAGAATAAAGAGCCTTTCCTCCAACAGCCAAATAAGAAAAGGGCTTGTTTTGCTTGGGAAATAAATAAGTCAACACTAGTATTTTATACATAATGTTGGGAATGAAATTTTTAAAAATAAGACATTCAGTGAAGCAAGAAAGTGTGATCCATAATGAAGAGGAAACTTAATGGTGAAATATTGAACAGCTTTTCCTGAAGATCAGAAACAAGGTGATAATGTCTGCTCTCACCACTTCCGTGGTACTAGAGAGGTCCTCACCAGTGAGATAAAGCAAAGGAAAGAAATTACGTGTAAATGCATAATGTTGGAAAGGAAGAAATTACATTTTTATATTTGGAAGACAACATGATAGAGTACATAAAAAATCCAAGTGAGTCTACAAACAAAACAAATAGCTAGAACTAATAAATGATTTTAGGCAGTTCACAGACTACAATGTCAATGTACAAAAGTTTACTTTATTTCTACATGATAGCAATGAATAACTAAACAATGAAAAATTAAAAACAATACTATTTACAAGAGCATAAAAACATGAAATATTTAAGAATATCTTTAACAAGTAATTACACATTCTCTACACTGTTAAAAAAACATTTCTGATAGAAAATTAAAAAGACTTAAAAAAATGGGAGCTCTGTGATGTTCACTGACTGGAGGACTCAATGTGTTAAAATGTCAATTCGCCCCAAATATAGATCCAATAGATCCAATTGGAATATAGATCCAATTAAATACCAACCCAAACACAGCCAGGTGTTTGTGTGCAAAATGGTACAAATGATTTTGGAAACTGTCAGTTTCTTATAAATTTAACATGCACTTACTGTATGACTCAGTAATTCCATTCCTAGATATATACCAAAGGTTAAAGAAAACACATGTCCATGCACACACACACACACACACACATAAACCCTTGTACAAAATATATTCAGAGTAACTTTATAATAATCAACAACTGGAAACAACCCAAATGTCCATAAAAGGAAAATCGATAAAGAAATGGTGGTATATTCATACAATGGAATAAAGAAATTTAAAACTACTGATATATTCAATAACATGTATGAATATAGAAAACATAGTATTGCATGAGAGAAGCCAGAAACAAAACAGAACATGTGCGGATATGAAGTTCAAAGCAGACAAAATAAACTATGATAATAAAAATCAGAACAATGGTTGCCTCAGTGTGGATGTGTCTATGGGGCAGGACTTGGGGAAAGAGGGGTGAGCAGAGGGAAGGGGGATTGATTGGATCCAAGGCCAGAGGGAACTTTTTTTGTGAAGGAAATATTCTAAACCTTGTTTAGAATGGGCTAAATGGATTTATAAATTTGTCAAACTTGTTATACTATGTACACTTAAGATCTGTGCATTTTTGTGTATAAGTTATAAAATGTGTATGGCTGCCATGGAGATCTTTCACTCAGATACCACTTCAAGAGCAAACCTGCCAGGAGGTGTGCAGTTAGCTGCAACCTCAAGCTGTCGTGCCTTCAGAATGGGCCACAGCATTGGCAGCAAGGACGAGTTCTCTGCTGCAACTCCAGCCAGTTACTTAGCGTGGCAGGGAATTAAAGCCTGGCCCTTTCCGACTGATGTGAGACTTCTCTAATGCACAGTCTTTGTTCTGGAACTACTTGTAGGAGCTCAAAAAAAAAAGATTTGTAAATTAAAGCACAGCAAAAATAAAAACCTCTGGAGGGATAAGTCAAAATGTAAATAACAAACTGAGAAAAAATATTTGCAAATCATATTACAGACAAAAAAGGTATAATTTTCCTAATGTATAAAGTGATCCTAAAAATCAGTGAGAAGGAGATTAACAACCCAATAGAAAAGTGGGCATAAAATATGAACAGTGTGTTTAAGGATGTTAATGGACAGTTTTACAGAAAAGGACATATGAATAGTTTAAAAGCTTAAGAAAAGATGTTCAATATCACTTACACTAAGAAAAAAGTTAAATAAAATTCTGCTAAGATACCATTTTTGTCCATTAGATTGACAAAAATCTACAAGCTTGATTATACTCTGCTCGTGGGTCCATGGGGGTCAGGGACCCTCATGCATTGCCTGTGAGATGGCAAATCACTACGACTATGAAAAACAAAATCTATAAAATTACAAAGGTATTTACTCTCTGAACTAGATATTCCACTTCAGGAAATTTATCTTACAGAAATATTTGCATGATGAGAAATGACATATAATGTTATAACTGCAAAATTGTTAGAAATAGCAAAAAATTAGGGAAAGACCCTATGGAGGAGTTAAAATATTATGTTTAAATAGATGTATGTGAATGTACTGCCAATAGAAAAAATCTTAAGGAAGGCCCAAAGGAAAGTAGGGCTGAATGATGAAAGGAAGGATATCAGGAAGGTAGGAGGAAAAGAAGGAAGGAGAAAAGGAGGGAGGGAAGGGGTGGAGGTAGAGAGAAGAAAGAAGAGAAGGGAGGAGGGCAGGGAAGGAAGAAAGAAAAGTGAAAGCAAACAGACGAAAAGGAGAAAAAGAGATTGAAAGCAAATGAGCAAGGACTCTTACAGTATTTATAGACTTGATAAATGTGTTAAGAATTGATCTGAAAGTACTATCTAATAAAACTGTAGATGCTAGTTTATATACACATAAACACACAGAGTGTGCTCACAAGTGTAGGAGTACATTTGTACTCCTTGCCTAAAAATATAACAGAAGATACTCTGATAGTAGTAGTAAAACTATGAACTGTATAAAATATTCTAGTAATTACTTTGTAATATAGGTAAAGGTCAAGTTTTCTGTGGTTTTAATTCCCAAAAATTGTTCAGTAATGAACCTGTAATATTTGAATAGTTTAAATTTTGAATGTCTACTTGTATCAGGCTTTATATACGGTAAGAAGTTTCCAAGTGGAAAAAAGACACAAACTAAAGCTCTCATGTAAACCACAAAGGATACAACCAAAAAGTTTATCACATAAGGATATCCACAATGGATTTTTTTCCCCAAAGTCCAATCTGATTTAAAAATTTCTTAGGAATCTTATAGAATTGGATGAGATTATTAAATGTACATTCAAGATTTAGGAATGAAAATCAACACAGAAAAACAATCAATATATCCAAAATAACATCAGAATCACCTGGGATACTTTTGAGATAATTTCTAATGTACCGTGTAAGGAGAATATTTCTAACTATACAATATTAACTTTTTATCTTTTGTAGGCTGATGGTTTAAATAATAAATAAATAGATAAGTTGTTATGCAGTCCTTCTCGTGTCAAAGGAATTCAGTGAGACAAACGTAATTCAGAAAAGGAAATAGTCACTTTGGCAGCATGAAGAGACATTCCAAATATAGGTGACTTTAAAGGCAACTGACCAACTTAAGGATAAAGAGAAAGGAAATTTCCCCTGAAAACAAATGTTTGAACATATGAGTTGTTCTGTAGTTAATTTAATTTTGTAAACCTATGTGGATGAGCCAAAAATATTAATTTATTTAGTTTATTTCTAAAACTATTGCTTTAGAAAATGTTCTTTAATGACCAAACTCTATGTTCTGTCTGAGAAACTTTATAACATCTGGTTTAAATTGTAAAGCTTTACAATTTCCAAAGTAATTCAAATCCGTTCTCTCACGTTCGTCTCAGTTGTAACTATATAAATTTATTTCTGTAATTATATGATTAATATCTTTCTTGTCCTACTCTGAGATCCCATGAGAGCAAGGACATTGTTGATTTGTTGGTTTTTATTATTGTATCCTCAGCATCTAGCACAGTGCATGGCACATAGTAGGTACTCAATAATTCATATGAATGAACAAATGAAGAATAGAAGATGTAATGTTGATGTCACTCCTTGTGAAGGACTATAGTTGAATTTATTCCTTGTAGATAGATGTCTCTCTGGTGGCAGAGAGATACTGTGATCATTGATTGATTGACTTGTTCATTCAACAAATATTTATTTACATGGCAGACACTAAGCTAAGCATGGGATAAACGGCGATAAGGGGAATAGACATGGTTTCTGCCTTCAGAGAGTTCACAGTCTGGTAGGTAACCGCTTAAGAACTTATCAATTCTCTATTTCTAATATTTTATGTACAACTAATTACACACTTGTAATGGTGCTGTATAGAGGGCTCCAATAAACTATTTTCTTATTTGATTCTCACAGCACAGATATAATGTCCAACTTACAGATAAAGAAGCATAAAAATGTTATACTTTGCATTACATTTCATTTGTGAAATATTTGTTGAGTTCCCTTTGTGTGTCAGGAATTATTCTAGGAGTTGTAGACACAGAAATGAATCAAGCAGAGAAGGACTCTTCTAGTAGGGGTGGGCACATATAAACAAGTAAACACAGAAAGATAAATTTTAATAGTGATAAGTATTACAGAAGAAATAAATAGAGTGATACAATTAAAGAGTGGCTATAGAGAGGGAATTCAGGGAAGAATTCTCTTGAGGTGGTGACATTGAAACTGAGAAGTGAAGAGTTGGACAGAGCCAGACATTTGAAGAGTCATGGGAAAGTTTTCAGAGGGAGCATCAGGTCCAAGAATGAGCAGGAGGAGCTCAATATGTTCAAGGACGGAAAAGAAGGTGATGTTACTGGGGCAGTGGGTTACGTGGTATGAGATAAGATTCAGAAAGCCAGATTATGTGGGGCTTCAGAAGCCGTGGATGCTATTCTGCATGCAACAAGAACTGAATGGAGAAATCCCACAACTTAGCATGGGTACACACAGATGAGGATTATTTGACATTAAGTATAAGATAAACTAATTGTACTTACACTTAATTTCAAAAACAATATAGACTCAATAGAGAAATTGCAAGTGATTATCTTACAATCACTTAGGGAGTTTCTTTAGGCTCATGAATCACCTTGGGAACACTGAAGTTGGTCCTTTAGAAGTGTGTGTATAGAGGGGTGGAAGGTGGTAATGCCCAGGAGACATTGAGGGTATCCTTCCTTAGGCAAATTTTTGAGAAGGCGCCTTGTCAGGGGGAAAATGATGTAATCAGAACTTTTGGGTTTCAAAGCAAAACATTCCCAGATCTTTAGGGAGGGAAAAAAGACTCCAATTCCGGGGCTTTAGTCTTTAACATGGTAAAGAATGAAAACAAACCTATGTGACCTTGGGAACGAACTGTGGGGTAACTTCAGTAAGGTTTATATCCTGATGAGTGAGTTCATACTTCTTTCATGATCTCCATGGCCTAAGCAGGGGTGTACGTGTCACCAGTGGACACACACTATCTGATAGACCATAGGACCAACTTTCAACAGCAACACCATGTAGCAGAAAGAAGTCATGGGGGAACCAGCTCTCTTTCTCTGTTTAAGTAGAGAAGGTAGAATGAACCTCTTTTCTACTGGGAGAATTCAGGGAAAGTTGGAGCTCAAAGGGAGATTTTGATCTGATTTCTAAAATGGCAGGTATGGGCTTAAGCAATTAATTGGGAAAATAAAAAAAGTGACCTTATGTGTACCCCAAGTTTGTGAAACAGTTTGGAAGTGTTGCCTATCCCATTGGTCTTAGGAATATTGGCTTGTCTGTGGGATGAAAACTATATTTGTGGCACACAAATTTACGTGAATGGAGATTCAGCAGCTCATTCGGGGTTGCAAAATCAAGCTGGCACCAGAGTCTCTGCTCTTATCTAGTAGTATTTTTTTTTGTCTGTCCATTAATTTTTTTTAAAAAATTGTTTTCTTTATTTGGCATATGGTTTTTATTGAATTCTGATTTCTGGTTAGTATATTTTATTTCAGTCATTTTCACCATTGCTCAAATAGTGACTGATGAGTTGTTTTAATATAATTGCTTACATTCTATATGTTGAATGAATAAACATTTGCAGCCATTATTTCTTTCTGGGCCACTGCCTTTGGGTGTCTAGGGCTGCTTCACTTGAGAATCCTCCATAAAGACTCTCTATTTTAGCCATTGAATTTTTTCAGCCCAGACCCTATTCTCCTTCCCTAATGGCACCTTGTTTTGCTCTTTCCATATCAACTCTCCTTTGTTGTGTGTAGTCATGATATGATGAAAATCAGGTGGTTGTTACATCTGAGCAGTGGACATAAATCTCCCTATCTCTAGCACTCGTCTAACATGGTATCATGATCTCCTTTGTGATGTTTTTTGTTGTCTTATTATTCGGGATTCCACATATTTTCCCCTCAACTAGATTTTTTTAAATTCCCTGGAATCAAGAACTGAGGCAGTATAACCAAGTACTTTAGAGTCATGGATTCTATAGCTGCATTGCCTTGGGTGAATGTCTGCTCTATCCCTATTTCCACATGGGCTTAGAATTCGACTTCTCCAAGTTGTTTCTTCTGCTTAAAAATATTCTAAAATAAATACCTGCTTTTATTTTTCAATAATAATAAACATCTATCATTTTACATAGTATATTAGCACAATTTATTAGATTTAATCTTGATGATATTTTATTAAATATATGTTGTATCCACACTTTATAGATGAAGATCTTTTTGGTCAAAGAAGCCAAGAGCTTACATGAGATGGTCCTGTAAGAGGTGGAGCCAAAGCATGAACCTAAAGCCATTCACCCATACCACAGTACTTTGCACACTGCAGATTCTAAATTAAGTTATTGATGTGTTGTTCCTTGCTTGAAATCATTTTCCCACTTGGGGTTTCTTATGTGTAGACAGGTGATAATTTCTTTGGGTTTCTCCTTAGTTTATTTACCTACACACGCCCCTCTTCCTACCTCAAGAATTTTATGAATGGGAGAGAGGAATTATGTATCAGCTACCATTTCACTATGTCTAATGAAACTCTGAAACTAATTTGAAATTTCCTGCTTGACTTGCGAAGTAAGTCTCTGTTCATTCATTTTGTACTTTCCAATCTCATCTTCTCTTGATCATCTCTCTGTGACTGTGTAGCTGAGTCACTCTTTCCTGTTCACCGCTCCACTGCTTACTTTCTTTCTTCCCCTCAAGCCATTACATCTGTCCTTCTTCACAAAATATGTTTCTTGTTGGTTGAATCTGTTTTTAATTCAAGTCTTCAATCATCCTTCACTTCCTGGAGTACTTACAGCTTGTCCAAAGCCCATTTGTAATTTTACACCTTTACTTTAGATTTCTTCTCTTATATTTTAGAAATCTTTTATGTTGACTTTCTTTTAGTATTATCTCCTTATCTATATTGCTTATTCAAACTTGACTATTTTTCTATGTTAAATATTGCAGAATGAGTTGATATTTATCTATTAATAACCACATACATATTCATTAATTAGACTTCACTCTATAATTGTGGATAGAAAAAGCATTGTTCTGCCTTTTTAATCAATCTAAATTTAGAAACTAGGATATTTTTATGTCGTAATGATGAAATTGCAAGAGTAAGAAAAATTGAAACTCTGGTAGATGTCAATCCTACATCAAGATAAATAAACAGATTTTGGTGTAAACGAGTAGTTCAGTGTCTGTGAAAGAGTTGAGCATATGTGTGCTGATGTTAAGAAGCTCATCATACTGCTTATACAATATTGCTTATTCTTGCACCCTGATTGCTTTTTTCTCATAGCAGCATTCACAGTGGCTGTTATGACCCAAAGTGATTCAACCTCTTGGGTTGAAGCATTTTCCTTTCAGATCTAGAGCCTAAAGAGCAAAACTTGATATTCTCACATTTCAAACCAAATGTCTCTCTAATGCTCATAAATTAGCTCAAAGAAGTCTAACATATCTAGAATTTGGGTCCCTATGTCAAGAAATGCCTTATTCTTTATTCTCTTACTCCTTCCTCCCAGCCAAGGGTATCTGAAATTTCATGCCAGTTCTTACTATGAGACAAATTCTAGCCCTAGGCTAAACATACAGAGAGCCCCAGGCTCACTGAATCTTTAGCTCAATCATGAACCCCATTTTTACTATTGATTACCCGTGCCTATTACCCAAAGCCTTCTACTTGGAATCTGAGCCCTTGCTGCTAGGTTTGTTGGCTTGAGTTTCTGACCTTACATTGCCCCAAATCTCTCATCTTTGGTCTCTGTCTTCTAGCATGGCTTCAATTCCTCCCAGATGACTGATCTACCTGATTCCTAATCAAGAGTCCAAGGTACTTGCCAGATCTATCCTGCCCTTGTTAATTTCTTGACTTGGATCTTTGTTCACTTAGGTATTCTTTAGTTACAGCCTTAACATTTACTCTCTCATAGCCAAATTCCTCATTCTTCCCTCTAGCCTCCGTATTTTTTTTTGCAATCTAAATTCTGGTGAAACATCCTGGTCAGTCATCATATAACTTGAACATTATGTGTAAGGGAGAGAATATTGTCTTTTTTGATACATAGCCTTCCTAATTTGATCAGCTGTAACACTGGGTTCAAGAGAATGATACACATCTATACCTCAACACACTTGTTAAATACATTAGTACATTAAATTATCTACAGTTATTAAAGGGTAATGTAAGTATTAAAATTTTCATTCAATCAATGAATCTGAATAGTTTAAATAATATTACATTATTATATTAGGCTTTCAACAGATCTTGATGAAGCTGATTTATTTTTAGTTATAAGTTATGAAGGGCAAGCTATAATAATTCATGGTAGAATAATGAAGCAATTGTTTCTGTTTAAATATAAACATGCAATACTGTGGCAGTGACCTGTCTTATTTACATGGGTTGGAATAAATCAGCAGAGGAAAAAAAGTTTAATAAATGTTCATTAAATAAATAAATGGTTCAACTAACCATACTATTTATTTCTCATAACATGTTTTTGGAACTGATTATTTTATTTATTCATATATATCTTGTTTCTTTTCTCAAAGATTATGGTGGAGCTAAATTATTGGCCAGTTGATAACCAAGTGATTTTAAAACTCACATCTGATTGGAATGTCAGGTGCAAAGTTTAACTTTCCTGAACAGGTCAAAAGAAATTTTTTCAATACATACATTTGGTGCTTTTTCTTTAACTAGCAGTAGTAACTTCAATATCAGATATAAATGTCACCTTATTGTCATTACCATTATAAAGCTTATAAATAGTGTGCAAAAATGTTTATATCTATGTTGAAACTTTTAATAGGACATATTATACATGCTAGAAAAGGACCTTAGTTTTAGCACTCATGTCCAAGGAAATTAGCTGGTACAATACCATGGATCAGATGTGGCAATGTCCAGTTGCCAGTAACAGAAACTCAAAAATAACAATGATTTAAATGAGGAAGTAGTTTATTTACATCTTGAATAAAATTCCAAAATGGGAAGTACAATGCCAGTAGGGAAGATCTGTTCCATAAAGTCCTTGGGAACCAGATTCATCTTCTCATTATTCTGAATGCAATGCATAGATTTCCATTCCCAAGGTCTTCTTGTGGTCCAAGTTTGCTGCTCCACCTATATTCTACTAGGCAGGAGGGGAAAATAGACCAAGAAGGAGCAAAAAATGTGGGCCAGTTATTTTTAAAGAAAGGTTTTGCCTACAAGTTCTGGCTATGCCACATAAAGAAACAATGGAGGTTAGAAAAAGTAGTTCTTACTCTGGACACCCATTAGTCTAACTAAAAACTCGAAAGTTTTTTAATTATGGAAGAAGAGAAGGACTACTGGGGGCAATGAGGAGTTTGTACGATCATATGTGAGTTACTTTAGGTTAAAGATGCTCTGAAAATAAAATTTGAAATACTTTAATTAGTCATTGGTGAATATCTCAAGGTGGTCATTGAAATTTTTTATATAAAAATCACAATGTGTTTACATTTTATATCATGTATCTTGTCAACTTAACAAATTAAAAATACTTGAAATAAGACACAGAAAAATAAGAAAATAGTAAAAATAAAACATTAACCATATGTTCTAATTGTTTATTTACCAAACCGGGTCAGGTATAAAGAACACAAATTATTCAAAATTATCTGACATTAAAATAAAGCTCCTTAGTAAAATAGGATTTTAGTAATTTTATATTCCTGTATCATTGCTTTGAGTGTGAAGTAAAGAACAGGACACTTAGTTGAAACAAATGAGATGAACTAGAAATCCTGATAAGCATCATTTAACGGAAAGTGGGGGCTGGTTCAGCTAGTATCAAAGAGAATTAGGAAGACATACATGTGTTGCAGAACAAAAACTTTGAGATGAATACTGAACATAGCAATGTTAGCTTTAGCATTTCTTTAGTATTTTCCTATTGTGAATGAATAAATTTTAAAAATGAGGAGGAATTGTCTAGAAACATATTTTATGTAAGCTTTAAAGAAAATATTAATTCAAGAATATTCCAACTTTTATGATCTCTTAATTCATTATTTGTATCACTTGTTTTCCAAAATTTTCTCCTTTTTTTGCACCTGTATTTGCAAGATATGAAAAATATACTACTCCTTCTGTCCCCCAGAAACACTGCATTCAATTTATACTTTGTGAAAAGGAGGTTTAGTGTTTAAGTGCTTTTGCACTTGAAAAAATTGAATTCTCTAAGGTTACTTTTGAACAGATGTTATTTGTTAAAGAGTTATGTTTCCTCATTAATCTTAGCATTTTTCTCATCTTTCCTGCTATGAAATTGTAACCAAAATAAAACTTTAGGGACAGTTTGAGGCATCTACTACCCACTCCCTTCCTTTCTTTGCTTCTGAAAGCAGCTGTGTTTCAGAATAAGGGGGGATGATAATATAATACAAAGAGGCCTTTTTTAGTTTCTTCCTTAACCATAGCCAGGAATTTAAAATAGTGTCGATATATATCTTGTAGCACACAAGTATTATCTGTTGGCCATTAACATTCTGTGCAATAAAATTAGGCTTCCCCCCCAAACAATCCTTTTCTCTTTCTAGTTAGAAGTTTAAATGAGTTGGATGTTATTCATCCTTCTTCTTTCCTTCGGCTCACCAGGGTGATGGAAAGCAGAGATCCAAGAGCCATGGGGATGCTGACAATGCCAGGACAATGCATTCCCTTTATATTTTAGTGGAAGGAAGTCTCCAAAAAATATTAATAAATTGGAGGAATTTTTAGAAGAGTCAAAAGCAGGGGTGGATTCAGGTTTTGTGAGGCCCGAAATTTATTTAGCATAGGAGAAAGGAGGTGCTTCTTTAAAAATGATAATATAGAATATCGTTACAAGCTTAAAAAAATGGCCATGTAACTTTCTGGGGTCTTGGAGGTGGCCTGGGCAAGTGAGGACCCTGAAACTTTTAGCATCACAGAAAGTCCCCCTTTGGTCCACAGTGTTCAGAGGTATTTCGGGGGGGGGCGGGGGTTGCCTTTGATTTGTGTTATTCTTCATTTGGTTCCCCTTTTTGACTTACTAGACACTTGAGCAAGGCATTGGATTTGTTTCATGACAGCTGGGCAGTGCAGTCCAGCTTCTGGCTATTCCTGTAGAGCCTGTTTTAGCTCTTGTGCAGGAACCTAGAGGCTGCCCTTTTGTTTTCTCTCTAACAAAAGAGAGGTCTTTTTCTGAAAGGGGAATGATGAATTAAGAACTTTCCCTTTGTGCAGAACCATGTTAGATGGTGGCTCTTCATCCTATAAATATTGATTATCCAATATAAACAAAATATGTCAAGTAGAAATACAAATACCATGAAATCTAATGACTATAACCCGATAACTTCTGTGAACTCCTCGTGAGCTAACTTAGAAAATAGAAAATTGGGTGTTTGTGTGTGTGAATAGAAATGAAAATTTCATCAGTTTAGCAGGCAAATATTATTACTTCAAAAATAAAGAATTTCTTGACACTTTATTTTTATAGCTTATGAATATATAGAACATAAGGACAAAGTAATGAGATTCATTTTTAGCTAAACATACTCATAATTATAGTCTGAAGTATATCTGTTTCTCCTTTAAAATGAAGTCATTTTTAGAAGTGATGTCCTTATTCATTTACTCTAATATTATTCAAATACTTGTTTTGGAATTTCCTGAAGAATCTGTTATATACATACATATGAATATGTATATATGTATGTCTTGTCCCTTGCATGGCCTATGTGAATATGTATACATAAATCTGTACACATATTCGTGTACAAAGTTTTGTACCATGCATGACCTATATGCATAAAATTACAAAATCCACTATTGTGTTTGTATTTATATATGTGTGAGAATAAAATGATAAATAAAGGGAAATAGCATATGTGAATATTGGACATTCTCAGTATTGTAAGAATGTCATTTCTCTCAATGTCAATCTATAATTAAATGTAATTCCAAAACTTATTTTGGACCATTTACTTTAGAATTTGAAAATATAAAAAGGGATCTTATAGTGCATTTTTAGAAAAAAATCATGAGAAATAATCAGGAAATTGTTCAAAACCCAAAGATTTATCCTATCATTTACATATATTTTAATACAATAAAACCAGCAGTTAGCATGCATTATATTAACATATATCATGTAATTAAATTAGTATACTCATATCAGGCTGGTACAATGAAAAATAAGCCAAAATATCTATAATAATTAGTATATGGATACAGTGGCAAGTAAAGTCATTGGGCAAGGTAACATAATAATAGCATTTACTGGGTACTGACTATGTACCAGGTGCTGCTGTAATCACTTGACATATTTAAGCCTCACAATAACCTTATGAGGTTGTATTAGTCCTACTTTACAGATGTGGAAACTAAGACATATAGAGATTAAATAAGTTGCGAAAGATCATAAAGGTGATGGGTGAAACAGGCAGGTTTTGAATGTAGGCAGTTTTGCTCTCAAGTCAAGCCCTTAAGCACCATGTATCATTTTTTACAATGCCCCTTGCCAATTTAATGCTGATTATTTTGAAACATTACTAGTATAACAGGCACAATTTTAAAAATGGTTTTTTATTGATTCTGCCAATCCATGAGCAAGGTAGATTTTTCCATGTGTTTGCATCTTCTACATTTTCTTTTCTTAGTGTTTTGTAGTTCTCCCTGTATATGTTTCTCACCTCTTTCATTAAATATATACCTAAATATTTGATTTTATTTGAGGTTACTGTAAAAAGTACTGTGTTTTTTATTTGAATTTATGCTTGACTGTTATTGGCATATAAGAATGCCTCTGATTTGTATGTATTAATTTTGTATCCTGAGATTTTACTGAATTCATTTATCAATTCCAGGAGTCTCTTAGCTGAATCCTTGGGGTTTTCTAGATATAATATCATATCATTAGCAAAGAATGAGAGTTTGATCTCTTCTTCCCCCTTTTGGTCACACTTAATTGCCCTCTCTTGTCTAGTTGCTCTAGCAAAGACTTCCAGCTTTGAATAGAAGTGGGGATAGTGGGCATCCTTGTCTGGACCAGATGGCTACACTTCCGAGTTCTACCAAACATTCAAAGAAAAACTGATACCTATACTACAGAAATTATTCCACAACATTGAGGAAGATGGTATCCTTCCCTAACTCATTCTACAAAGTCAATATCACCTTGATACCAAAACCAGGAAAGGATACAACACAAAAAAGAGAACTACAGACCAATATCCTTCATAAATATTGATGCAAAAATCCTCAGCAAAATTTTCGCAAATCCAATTCAACAGCATATCAAAAAAATAATTCATTATGACCAGGTGGGCTTTATACCAGAGACACAAGGCTGGTTCAGCATACACAAATGTATAAACGCAATTCACCTCATAATAAAAGCAAGAACAAAGACCATATGATTCTCTCAATAGATGCAGAAAAAGCATTTGACAAAGTCCAGCACACCTTTATGATGAAAACTTTTAGCAAAATAGGCATAAACAGGACATACATTAAAATTATCAAAGCCAGATACGATAAACCACAGCCAATATCATTCTGAATGGGGAAAAATTGAAACCATTCCCACTTAGATCTGGAGATGAAAGCTTTTTAAGCAGCAAAGATAAATATCTTTGTAATTTGATATATAGTCTGGTTTTTCTGACAGCTTTAATTTTTCCTCTTTACCAGCTTCAAGGTTTTCTACATATACAATGTAATCATTATTATAAAATTGTATTTTGACTCAAACACACAGGTAGAATGATTCAGCTGTTCTTCAACACAGTAGCGTGGTGGCAGGGACTAGTCATTGTAAACAGTGAATGGGCAAAAGAATACTAATTTTAGTATTATATAAAAATACTTCTTGAACAATGTTTTACCCTTGACTACTTTTTAAAAAATGATCTTTTTATTTTAGATTAATTTTAGATTGATCTAAATCATTGCAAGGATAGTAAGAGGGTTCTATAATATGCCACATACATTTTCCTCTATTATTAGTATGTTATATAATATGATACATTTATCACAATCAATGAACCAATATTGATTCTTTGTTATTAACTAACTGTATACTTTATTCAGATTTCCTAAGTTTTTATCTAATGTCCTTTTTCTGTCCCAGGATCTGGTCAGGATACATTATATTTCGTAGTCATATCTCGTTAGGCTTTCCTTGGTTAAGCCAAATGTGACTAGATTGAGAAACGAAAGTTTATGAGACTTTTGTCCTTTCTGATGACCTGGACAGTTCTGAGGAGTTCTGTTTAGCTATTTTGTAGAATGTCTCTCAATTTGGATTTGTCCAATCTTTTTTCTCATGGTTAGACTGGAATTAATGTTCTGGGGGAGAAGTTGACAGAGGTTAAGTATGGGTCTTATCACATCGTGTCAAGGGTACATGCTATCAATATGACTCATTGATAGCATGTACCCTGTTGATATTAGCCTTAACCCCTTGGATTGAGGAAGTATTTGTCAGGTTTCTCTACTCTACAGTTACTCTTTTCTTCTCCCCTTCCATACAGTACTCTTTGGAAGAAGCTATTCTGTGCAGCTCATATTTAAGAGTGGGGAGGTATGCTCCACCTTCTTAAGGGTGGAGTATCTACATAAATTATTTGGAAGTGTCTGTTCTCTTCCATTAACTTATTTATTCAATCATTTATGTAAGTACATATAACTCATAAATATATACTGTATGCTTCGGGTATAATCGAACACTATTTCTTCTATTTTGCTCCTCATCTTGTTCTAGCTTTGGCCATTGGGAGCCCTTTCAGGTGGCTTCTGCATCTCTTTGACCTCTTAACTTTCTCTCACTATAATGTAGTTCAGACTCATCTTATGTATTTCCTGCTCCAGTCTTATGATCAGCTGTTTCTCCAAGGAGTCATGGTTTCTGTTATTTTTAAGATCTGGACAGTAGGTGTACTTGTTCTTATTGGGCATTGTTACTTCTAGATGCTCAAAGTTGACAGTGCAAAGAGATATATGTGTGTACTAACTCAGTTATCTACCACATATCTATATATTCTATATGTAACCATCCATTTCTTTGTTAAGCTAAACATGAGTACATGCTGATGTCTCCAACTCTAACCCATTACAATGTGGATTGGAGCCTTTTCCATTTACTTATCTGTCACTTCCTACACCAATGGTCAGAAATCTGACTCCACCATCTGCTGTTCATTTACTTAATTGTTTACTTCCAATATACATGTACAGAGGTTTCAGAATTGTTCACCTGTACTTCTGTAAGAGACAATCCTATTAACTAGAGTGTAGTGTTTCTATACACCTCCTTTGCTTTTATTCTTATAGACTCCATTCACTCATTTCCAAAGTCACTTAGGTTAGCACCTTATTTCCCCATCCCCTTCAGTGAGCTTGTTTCATAATTTGTCACACATTTGGACTCTTTGGTAACATTCACCTTTCATCCTGGGATCCCCTGACCTCTTAAGTTATTTTATTTATTTGTTTTTATTTATTTCAGCATATTATGGGGGTACAGATGTTTAGGTTATGTATGTTGCCCTTGCCCCCCTCCCCTCCAAGTCCGAGGTTCAAGCGTGTCCATCCCCTGGATGGTGCGCATCGCACTCTTTGTGTATGCATATACCCGTCCCCTCCTTCTCCCTCCCCCTCCACCTGCCCAAAATCCAATAAATATTATTTTTATATGTGCACTTATGTGATGATCAGTTAATACCAATTCGATAGTGAGTACATGTGGTGCTTGTTTTTCCATTCTTGGGATACTTCACTTAATAGAATGTGTTCCAGCTCTTTCCAGAATACAAGAGGTGCTATATCACCATTGTTTCTTAAGACTGAATAGTACTCCATGGTATACATATACCACATTTTATTAATCCACTAATGTTTTGATGGAAACTTGGGTTGTTTCCACATCTTTGCAATTGTGAATTGTGCTGCTATAAACATTTGGGTGCAGGTGTCTTTTTCATAGACTGTCTTTTGTTCTTTTGGGTAGATGCCCCATAATGGGATTGCTGGCTCAAATGGTAATTCTACTTGTATCTCCTTAGGGTATCTCCATATTGCTTTCCACAGAGGTTGCACTAGTTTGCAATGCCACCAGCAGTGTATGAGTGTTCCTATCTCTCCACATCCCCACGAGCATTTATTGTTTTGGGACTTTTTGATAAAGGCCATTCTCACTGGAGATAAGTGATATCTTATTGTGGTTTTGATTTGCATTTCTCTGATGATTAGAGATGTTGAGCATTTTTTCATATATTTCTTGGCCATTATTATGTCTTCTTTTGAAAAATTTCTATTTATGTCTTTTGCCCACTTTTTGATAGGGTTGTTTGATTTTTTTCTTGGTGACTTTCCTGAGTTCTGTATGGATTCTAGTTATCAGCCCTTTATTGGATGTGTAGCATTCAAACATTTTCTCCCATTCTGTAGGTTGTCTGTTTGCTCTCGTGATAGTTTTCTTGGCTGTGCAGAGCTTTTTAATTTGATTAGATCCCATTTATTTATTTTTGTTGTTGCCGTGATTACCTTTGGGATCTTCATAAATTCTTTGCCTAGGCCAATGTCTGTAAGAGTTTTTCCAACATTTTCTTCTAAAATTCTTATAGTTTCATGCTTTAGGTTTAAGTCTGTTATCCACCATGAGTTGATTTATGTGAGAGGTGAGAGGTGCAGATCCTGTTTCAGTCTTCTGCATGTGGGTATGCAATTTTCCCAGCACCATTTATTGAATAAGGACTCTTTTCCCCAGTGTATGTTTTTGTCTGCTTTGTCAAAGATTACATGGTTCTACTGACAATGACACTACTTTTAAAAATTGCTTGATTGCTGTAGCTGTATTTCACTCTGAATTATTCGCAGCCATTGAAATCCAGTTTCTACTAAAGATATAGTCTTAACTGCTGGCTTCATCTCGGAGCCATTTAATTTTCTCATAGTGTGTGAATTAGAGGTCAGAGTTGAGGAGAGATGGTAACAAAAAGACAGCTATTTAAATGCGATTATGCTTTAAAACCTCCTCTTTCTTTATTTGAATTCATGATCTTTAACGTCTTTCCCTCACTGTCTGCATTCTTCATTTATCTTATTAACTTTCAGGTACTCTTAAATTTTAGAATAGGTTGTATCAAATTCCTGACATTTTAATGTCTGCCCTTCTTTATCTCCTTTTTAAAATTTTATACATGCCGGCTTATATTTATTTCTTTGCTTCAAAATGAAGACACAAATGGTTTATTTTCATATTTTTTCTCCATGTAATATTTATTTATCTTGTTCAATGAATAAACCTTGATAAAGTATTATTATTTAGATTGATACTTGATAAGATGATTGTAAAATGGTTGGCTTAATCACAAACAAATGGTCAGTCTTATTCAGTTTTATTGGTCAAGTATTTTGTTTTCAATCATTTGGAGAAGATAATTGATTGGGCTCTGTTATGTACTTAAAATGCCTAAGAATAGTAGTGAAAATAGCAACAAAAAATTGGCTTTATTTTTAAATAGTTGGACTGGCAGTGTATTCAGACATTTTCTTCTGTTATCCAATTTAACAATTAAAGGACTTCACACTACTTAACTCGGTTTTTCTCTTTGGAATCTGTTCCTATCTTCCCCATGGGTCTAAATCTCTTCCCACTTTAAGGCTCTGTATAAGGTGCCCAAGTGGTTATAACATACCTTTTAGAAGAGAATATGGTTAAATACCATAATACGTAATGGCTCTCTTGATTGGAGGGGCATTTGAAAGGTAACTAAAGCTGGCTTTGGCTCAGAGCATGGATGCCATTAAACTTTTTTTATTAGCGCTTTACCCAGTCTAATTTTATAAAATAATTTTGTAATATATTGTGTAATTTTTCCTCATATTGTTAATTTCCTTTCCTCTAGGTACAAGTGAGCTTTAGACATTATGCATCTACTGTTTACTCTTGCTTATAGTCTAACATGATTCAATTAGTTGCAATTAAATGACCAACATAAGAAATTCTATGTTCATGTTTTCTATAAACATCCTGTCTTCTCCCAGCACTGCGTGTCAAGTGGGCAAATTCTTCCATTTTCATGGGATTACTGTTAGTTCAGTTTTAGTTCCTCCTTTTATTTATTTATTTTTTATCTTGCTATTTTTCTGCTACTATTAATCTTGTCATTTTCATTTGTTTAATATTTTTTAAAATATCCAATTTTTGGAAAAGAGTGGCTTGATTTAGCTTTTATTAGTTTTCATTTAGACTTTTGTAATTCCATTTATACTAGATTTTTTAGCTTTGGCCTTTAGTCACGTTTAGCATTTTAGAACTGAATAGTTAAATTTATTTAGACTTCTCCTCACAGATCTCATTTATAGGCCATTTATTAAAAGTATGGTGTTAGATACTACTAAAACCTGGGCTTCTCTGCCACCCTCTATAACTATTAATACTATGACCAGCTCAGACTTTTTTCTTTTAAGGAATCTCATTTCATCATTATTCACTATCACTTAAAAAACCTTTTTGCTTATTTTACTTTTTTTTCCTAATGCAGTCATTTTTGACTACATAAAGTGTAATATATTAATATCTATAGGAATTGCTTCAGTTAAATTCACTTTGGTACAGTGATTTTCTTGCCCAGAAGTATTTGTTGGGTCTGTGTCACACTCCTTGATCTAACATTAATATGGGCTGTATTAATATGGGCTGTTGGGTCTGTGGCACACTCCTTGATCTAACATTAATATGCCTTTTTGTATTGTTTTACTTCCCAGTAATCTAAATGAATCCTATTGTGCTATTTGTTTTTCCTGCTCATGCTCTAATTTTGTGCCTTTAATAATACTTTCTTCCTACAAATTTTCTTCTTCTCACTAAAGCCTTTACTATCTTCTTTTGATGTACCCATGATTCAAGGATTATGGTTATCAGAAACAGGACTGATGAAGCAAAAGTCATGGGCCAGAGAAAACCATGCGGAGAAAACCAATATCAGGCTGTTTTACCTTTCTATCTGGGCTTTCTCAAATATACCTGTTATTGGTTCCAGGGTGCAACACCACATTCTGTGGGCACATCAACATTACCCACACTCCCAACACACACACACACACACACACACACACACACGCACACATACACGCACATGCATTTCTCCCTCCCTACCCCTGGAAGACAAAACAAAACATGTAATGACCTCCTGTAAACATACCTTGTGTTTTTTTTCTTGTTTTTGCTTTTTTTTTGTAATGCATACTTTTTATGAAAAGAAATACCTAGTAGAATGTTCCATACTGAGTAAGTACCATCAGAAGTATACACATTTCAAAGTATAACTTAGCGGGAAAGCTTTTGGATAAATAATGTGTAGTAATAAAGAAGAACCAGGTAACAGTTGGGGAAAAGATAGTGCCCAAGTGTGGAAGTGACGGGAAGAGAGATTGCCCCATGTGGACAAATGAATTTGTGTTTAGAACGCATCTCTTTGTCATTCCGAACAGGCAGTGCCAAAGGAGATAAAGAATGTTCTCACAAAAAATCTAATCCTTCCTCCATGAGTTCACAAACTAATCTAAAAATGCCCACATTGCTACTTTTAAGGGACTCCTTGAAGAAATTCTGGAGTTTTGTCTGTGGTGACCCATACGCTACCTACAGCCACTGGAAGTAACAAAAAGGTGAAGCAGAACAAAATGGCACAGCTCAGTGGACATTCTGTACCGTGACAGCACAGGAGGGACATTCCTGTTGAGCCTGTGTGTGTCCACAGCTGTTTTCTCTAGGTCCTCTCCCCACCCCTTCCTAACTCACAGTGAGGAAACAGGGCATGCATCAAGTACACTGTCGGAGTGCTACTTACATCCTCTGCTTTTATTTTAATTCAGTACAGATAGTTTGTACAGAGTTGAACTTGATTACAACTATGTCATTGGTAGAATTGTCTTTCTGTTGTCAATCATTTATTAATTAATCCAACATTTATCGACTACCAATTCTGAAAGTTTTCTGAAACTTAGTGAGACCTTAGAATCTATATGCTTCTGTTTTTATTGTTTCCTCAGGAAAATATGGAAATCTTAGACTGGATGTATATTTTTTGTCTCCTACATCTTTCATCCTCCTAAATTTCCATCTCTGTTATTTCCTCTAGAATAACATTTGTGTTTATCTTTAACACAACTGATATGATTTTTTCAATGTCCATTTTTTTAGTCACTTTAATGGATTATACATCTGCTAAAGATTTTATTTTTCTTTCGAGTCAAATTGTTGAATTTTTGTTTTTATTGCATTATTTTCTTTTTTGTGGGTTCTTTTCTTCTTGATAAAAAAATTGCTTGTGCTACTTTTCTTCCTTTTGGTTGACTTCTAAAATCATATTTCTTATTAATTATCTCCAGAGATATAAACTTCTTCACAGATTTGGAGTAATGTCCAGTTTCTTTTTGTTCTAGTATTTCTTGCAGGCTCCAGAAAAAGTCTATCCAATCCCAGTGTTTCCCAACAGACTGGCTGGATGGAGTGTCTTTAGCTCCTTTCCATTTGGGTCCTAGCAGCTATAGACTCTCAGATCTAAACCTGAAGGGAAGGAAGATGTGTTAAATTCTGCTTGAAGGGCCTGGCAAGAAGTCATCTTATTTTAAAAAGCTGAGCTGATAGTGCTACTCAAAATGTGGTTCCAGCTGGGACCAATGTGCAAAATGTTTGCTACAGATCCACAAAGAGATAAGAAATTGAAAGTAAGCATTTTGAAACTTTTTTGTTAAAAAATCATAGTAATTTTATATTTGTTGAATCTAATAGTTAAAATATTATTTTGTATGATTTTTGGTTTAATTTTTCAAGTTATTCATTTTTGTTGGGTTTTTTATAATTTCAGTCTGCAACAGATTGAAAATTTAGAAAAATGAATAAGCTAGTTCTTCACAAAAGATAATTTGTGAAGCAGTGGTCTAAATAAACAGCAGAATACTTAGCAATTAATTTTTTTATTTATGAATTTAGAACACAATGGTCCTAGACACTTCCGATCTCAAGATTCTGTCCTAGTTTCTAGATTGCTGTAGGAAGATAAAGGTTAATGAAAACAAAGGATGGAAGAATGATGGCCCAGAATCTGGCTGACTCAGAAGACAAATTACCTGTATTTGAGGATAATTGCATTTTTTTTTTTTTTTTTTTTTTGGTCAATGGAGATCCTACATCAAATCCAGAACCATGACTACGGTGGTTATATTAATGATTTCCTCCTTTCCAGGGTATGGATAGCATGGCTGGTCAGTACCTTTCAGACCTAGTCGAGTGGGTTAGATAAAAAAATGTAGAGTCATATACTGCAAATGCTGTTTCAATCAATGATGGACCACATATACAACAGTGGTCCCATAAAATTATGATACTGTACCTTTACGGTACCTTTTCTATGTTTAGATACACTGAGATACAGAAATACTTACCGTTGTGTTATAGTTGCCGACAGCATTCAGTACCGTGACCTGTTGCAAAGGTTTATAACCCAGGAGCAGTAGGTTATACCATGTAGTCTAGGTGTGCAGTAGGCTTTACCATCTAGGTTTGTGTGAGTGCACTCTGTCATGTTCATACAACAAGGAAATCACCTAATGATGCATTTCTCAGAAAGTATCCCTGTTTTTAGGATGAATGACTGAACTTTCAAACCTTTTCCCCCCGAAGGCGCTTGAGTGTGAACTGCCATCCTACCCACACCCAGGACTTTGACAGATTATCTAGTCTTGTTTTTTTTGTTTTGTTTTGTTTTTTTCTGGGGGTTTTCTCAGTACTTTATAAATATATGTTTGGCTTCATGAATATTTTATAAGGATATTAGGAAGTGTCCCATCAGACAGTTAATCTGCTACCTTAGTTTTATGGGAAGCCTCCCAGTGAAGCTTGAAAAGGACAAATCCTTTGCTTTCCTTTAGTCACAAAGAAAAATTGTGTACCTTATATACTTTATTTATGAACACATTCCAAGAGAAATATTGACGTTTTAGAAAGGAGGAGCCTTTTTGAGAAAGAGATTTCTAGCATGATGACAACTCGGTTAAGAGGAATTAATGATATATTGATTAATGTGAATTGAGCTTGGGGTTATCTTTTCATTCTTCTTTCATCTACCGTCAAATTCTGACACTTTGAGCCCTTCGGTATTGAATTTCTTCTTTGGAGCAAAATTCTACCCAATAATAGTCATTTCAGTTAAATTTATCTGACGTAGATAAGCTCCAGACCCTGTTGGATCATGATCTTTGTCATCCATAGTAATCCCCAGCATCAGCCAACTTCAGCAATAGATAACCTTATCCATGGTGATTTATCTTGTGAAACACTCTATTGCCTCTTACAAAAAAATGTAAACCTTTTCTGAGTATAAATAAAACTTTCCCCGAAGACTTACCAATAGGCATAAAAATATGCCAAGTAAATGCTCTCATGCGGGCTGGAGGTAGGGACAATGACATGTTTTGAAAGGGCTGAATGTGAAAACCCTCGGCAGATTGAAATTGATTGCCTTACTTGCCCATGTGCGTTTTTCTGGGGAATAAGATGATCTTTCTTTACTTTCACTTTAACAGCCTTTCAGTACCTGCCATGTTTTGCTACAAACACAGATGCAACTAAATATTAAAGAAGCCAATAAAATTAAGTTGAGCTTAATGTTATGTATGTGGCAACCTGCCAACCTGTTTTTTGAAAATGGATTTCTTGATTCATGAACATTTTTGTTTTTTTGAGACAGAGTCTCACTGTGTTGCCCGGACTAGAGTGCCATGGCGTCAGCCTAGCTCACAGCAACCTCCAACTCCTGGGCTCAAGCCATCCTCCTGCCTCAGCCTCCCGAGTAGCTGGGCCTACAGGCATGCGCCACCATGCCCGGCTAATTTTTTCTATATATTTTTAGTTGTCCAATTAATTTCTTTTTAATTTTAGTAGAGACGGGGGTCTCGCTCTTGCTCAGGCTGGTTTTGAACTCCTGAGCTCAAACAATCCGCCCACCTCAGCCTCCCAGAGTGCTAGGATTACAGGCGTGAGCCACCGCGCCCGGCCTCATGAACATTTTTTTCCAGCATTTTATATGTCGTAAGTATTGTTTTGTTCCCTCGACCTC